>JABWIB010000513.1:21660-34168 GCA_016617825.1 Platyplectrum ornatum
GTTAGTTACTGTGTGCATATAGAGCTGTAATGTGTCCTATTCTTTCATAATAAACATACTGTGTTCCTTGTTATAACTGCATTTGCCTGAGTGATTAAGAGAACCCTAGCGGGTACTGGGTTAGTGGCCCTGGCATAGTAGACTCCTCTGGGTGGCCATCCAGTGTGGAGTGGGTGTAATTGGGCCGGGTGAACCTGGTATCGTCACAGGGAGGAAACCCACACAGACTCGGGGAGAACATAGAAACTCCACACAGATAACGTCCTGTGCGGGAATTGAACTTACAACCTCAGCGGTTGAGCCAACCATACATAGAAAGACATGCTCCAATTACATGGGTGGTCACATTTAAGGCTTTTGTGCAAGTGGTTGTCCCAACTCATGAGCTGTCCAATCACTGGAACGATTTTAGCCCAAATCCACACATTTCGGTCACCACTAGCATGATTTTGTTCTAGTGATTGGTGCCGAGGACGGGGCGATTTTCCCTTGGGCACCTTTTTATCGCCACCGATATCCACTAGGATGATATGGTTCTAGTGGATGCCCAGCTGAAGCTATAGAAGTCTCAATGTCTGTCATGGTTTTCCATTCTCATTGTTTCTTGATAATTGAAAGCCAGCTCACCTTGAGGCACCTCTGAAAGCCACTAGAATAGCTTCAGTCGCACCATGGACCCGATGCACACACCCGTACAACACCCAGCTTACACAGGTTGCTCTCCTTAGTCGCCTATAATGGATATAATGAATCATTTATTGCTGCACTCATTCTTTGATTGTTCTTTTATTGAATGCACATTGGCACATAAGGGCTCACGCAAAGCATATCCACTACACATTGCTGTACGCTCGGAGAAAGGGAATGTATCTGGTCATGTTGGGTCATGTTGTGGCATTGAGCCTTACACAGGATCTATACCGGCACTCTCCTCTTTACTTGCCATTTTATATTCTTGCCTGGATCAAGTCTTCTCTATATATAAATCGGCACTCGTAAAGCTTGGAAATCTTACATTAATTTCTTACATTCAGTTCCAGACTTTCTAAGGATGGGTGCACACTGGTATAAGAACTAAACCAGTCCCGTTACCAGTGAAAGCAGATGTAGCGTGCACCGGCTTATGAGAAGCAGTTGTTGAAATGTGGTTTTACATTTGGGAAGTTGGGAGGTGACCTCAATATATAAACACATAGAAATGCCAAAAGAATGTTCCCTCCACACACAATGAATCTATGAGACCAGGAGAGGTGCAGGGAGGGCAGGTTCCCTAGACGCAAACCTGAATGGGGGTGCAAGATACTCACTTCAACTCTATTCATGGACTGGGTTGTGGTTTATTAATAAACTATTAGCAGACAAAAAGCTGTTACTGATAGTACAATTCAATATAAAATACAGAAGCGGAAATGTAAACAATCGTATGAGAACTTGTATATAGGGGAGGAGTCAGGCAAAGTTTTGGACTGACCGTGTGTGAGGTTTTGGACTGAGCAGGGGTGGGGTTTTAATCTGAGCAGGGGCGGAGTTGGTGTAAGATTTAATTGCCCTATTTTCATGCAACAAAATGTTTTTTTTTTACCCACTCGCTCGTAACTTCAATAGTACGTAAGTCTGGATCTGCTCCAGTGATATCATTTCATTAGGTAACACAAGCTGGCAGCCAGGACCTATAAGAGGGTCTTCCAGTGTATGAGTTAATATCTACAGGAGAAAATAAAATGTACATGAAATGGGCAGATCAGATGGTCCAGTCTCCCTTCATCTTCTTCCAGCATTCTGTGGTTACCTGTTTCTAATATTGGTGAATTTCCTCTGTGTTAATGTCTAGGTGAGTAATAGACATCTAAGTTAAATTATATGGCAGACGGCTTAAAGTTAGCAAGCCATAGAATCTGCCTAATGAATGGCCTGTAACATATTGAGGAAGAGAGATCAGACAGGGGATCTGGAACTCATCACAATGGGTGTAAATTGTATAGAATAGAGCTATATTCTGATTGAATCGTAGCAGGAACTCAACAATGGACATCTGGAAGAGATTTCCTTGCCAGTGGTATTTATGTGTATTATCTTTATTAGATCCTGATCCACAGTGTAATCTTTCTCACTATAAAGGGATCTCAGGTCTTAAGGATGAAAAAGCACAATTCTCTAGTAGACACAATTAAAGTGTCACTATTTCGGGTCCTTGTGTTGATGAGGTCCTCTTTTGGTACACCGAGGCAGTAGCAGGCTATGTACTCTGGGTAGTTTTAAAACCCTGTTCACAGTGCTGAATTACCCTGGTAATTCACAAACTACCCTGGTCAACACCGTTCACACTGTACCAGGGTAGTTAGTAGTAATTTTACTACTAAGTTGACTGAATTGCCCAGGTAATAGCCCTCTGTGTGAACGGGGCATGTTGCATTGAGTGGAGGCTAAGGTAATTAGTTGCAAACAATATTAGTTGTTGAGGACTAATGTGTCCCATCCCAGTACATAATATAAAACTCTGTGTCTGTGTGCAATATGCTAAAGGAAAGTTTTATCCCTGTATACATAACTCCCTGTATGCATATGACTCCTCCCTGTAATTCAACATGGTTTATCTTAGGTGTAACATTCCACCACTTTTTCCATTTTTAATACATGGATCCAGTTGAATGTGACCGTAGCAGGAGGTGTGGGTAGTGAAGTCACATTTAGGAGCAATCAGGTAGGTGAGGCGTGGGTAGTTATGTCATGTCTGGGAACATTGGAAGGACTGAATAAGGTCCCATTTAGGAGCACTGAGGCTGTAGATAGATTTGCTGGTAGTGAGGTCATCTGAAGAACGGTGAGGCTTAGCAGAATGTAATAAGGTCACCTTAGGAACGTTGAAGTAGTAGTAGAAGGTATATATAGTGATTTCAGTTTTGGAACAGTGGGGCAGTATCAGGAGATGGAGGAAGAGAGATCATGTCTAGTCACAGCTTGGTGTAGATGTTGGTGTTCATCTTCAGAGGCAGGAAGTGTGGATAATAAGGTCATCTTTATATGTGGAGTTATGTCATTATGGGTGTAATGAGGTCATCCTAGAAACATTGTAGCAGATTCTGACTTTAGGCACTATTGACTTATAATAATTTTAGGTGGTTGGGAGGGGGAGGACATATACAAGGGGCAGGGCTTAGCAGCAGAAGAGGTGGTGATATGCCATACCAACATATACCGTAAACTCATATCATAAGCTCATATTTAGGAGGTATGAGCAAGAGGTGTAGGCAGTGTTATCATTATATGAAGAATGAGGAATGGAAGGCGGTATGAGTAGTGAGGTTTATTTTATTACAGGGAAGCAGTAGTAGGAGGTGTGAGTGGTGTCACATTTATGTACTGTACAAGCGTAGGAGATATCGGTCATGTGTCAATCCTAGAAAAAGTGAAGTAGTAACAGGTGTGGGTAGCGAAGAAAACTGCATCGATGCTTGCTTTTTAAATAAGATATCCATACGGTTTGAGTCTGTAATTGTTCGCCTCTATCTAACAATAGTCCATCTCTATCTATCTAACAATGGTCCACCTCTATCTATCTAACAATGGTCCACCTCTATCTAACAATGGTCCACCTCTATCTAACAATGGTCCACCTCTATCTAACAATGGTCTACCTCTTTCTATCTAACAATGGTCCACCTCTATCTATCTAACAATGATCTACCTCTATCTATCTAACAATGGTCCACATCTATCTAACAATGGTCCACCTCTAACTCACAATGATCCACTCCTATCTAACAATGATCCACTCCTATCTAACAATGGTCCACCTCTATCTATCTAACAATGATCCACCTCTATCTATCTAACAATGGTCCACATCTATCTAACAATGGTCCACCTCTAACTCACAATGGTTCACCTCTATCCAACAATAGTCCACCTTGATCTAACAATGGTTTATCTCTTTCCCACAATGGTCCACCAATATCTAACAATGGTCCACCTCTATCTAACAATGTTTCACCTCTATCTCGCAATTTTACACCTCTATCTAACAATGGTTCACCTCTGCCTCACAATGGTTTACCTCTATCTAACAATGTTTCACCTCTATCTAACAATGGTGCTCCTTGATCTAACAATGGTCCACCTCTATCTAACAATGTTTCACCTCTATCTCACAATGGTCCACTTCTATCTACAACATGAGATGGTTTGAGTACCTAGACTTGAAATATTTCCTATCTTGCTTAGCCAGGTATCTGCTATGTCTATGCTTTTGAAATATTCTGGAAATGATAGTCTTTCAACACTTGAAGTGCCAAAGGTTGACTATGCCTGGCCTATAACAATCACATATACTGTATAAAATAATGGCAGATCACCACAACAGAAATGGATCGTTCATTTTTGTGATTTATGAAATTGTGTTGTTTAATAATAATATAATAATATCATTTTTTGCGTGTCTAAATACCTCTTGAATAGATATCCTTACCCCATCCTCTGAACTCACCCTAAGACACTTGGCTAATGAGCAGTATTTTTATTGTGTTATTCATGCGTCAGCCAAGTAAACGTCACATTATCTGGGATTTAGCACAGCTTTTGCTAAAAAGACAACGGAATGAAATCATCCCAGAGACCCGTGAACTCTTGCAATTTGCCGAGCTTGTATTCACTTAGTATTTATGACTGTACTTTGGTTCTGTTCTCAGTATGCTGATTTAAGTGGCCCCATATACATACATAGTCTTCACATGGTGTCTCCTATAGTTTTCTGGGACAAAAGTGCATTTCAGAGCACTGCATTCCAGCAGAATATAACTGGAGGAAAATACCACCATATTTCAAAATTAAGAACAGACCTAACACTATTTCAGTGACCACTTAACTGCTCATGGAAATTTAGAAGTGTCCTGGTGGTATTAGGTTAAATGCTTAGAAATAGTTTTACCTTGGTATTTTTTGTACAAAGAGTTATCACTCCGTCCCTTGAACATTGCCCAGGAGTAAGTGAGTGCTACTTAAGACAAGTTAGGTGTGTATTTGCTCTGCCTTTTGGTTATGCATAACCAAAGGAGATGTGTCTTGTGCAGGGGCGGGCTGGAGCGAGTGCCAGGGTGCCAAATGGCCTCATCCCTCCCGGGAGAAGCCAAAGGCCGGCACCTCTGGGGTTGGGCAGAGGGCTTGATTTATGTAAAGCCCCACCCCCAGAACAACGCACACATACCTATTTGCTATGTGTCTGTACCGTCTGTATCACCATTGTACCGCTGGTGGCTGAGGCAGTGATTTATCTGTTCAAGTCCTGGGAGGTTTGCAGACTCTCTTGGGATACCAAGAGAACCGGGAGAAATTTATAAGTCTGCCGGAAAGGCGGCAACCCTGGACCACTATAGCTGTTTTCAAGCCATGAACCTTTATATAAGCCACATTGTTGGTTTGCAATAAATGAGAGCTTGGGCAGCTTTCCTGGAATGTTCTTTATTTATAACAAAATACGTCATGTAATGCATCACTACCCATCTGATTTGAGCACTTATACCTCGTTCACATTACCAGCCTTGAAAAAGCTGGCTTAAGAGTCAGGGTGTAGGGAAAATTGGAGGGGCTATGAAAAAAGGACCGTTCAGATTAGCTGAAAAAGCCAGATTTTTTGTAAAAAAAAAAAAAAAAATCAGTGTCTGCACTGTTCACATTGAACCCTGCTTTTTGCTACCAGTACACATCCTTACTCAGAAAATATGCTGTGATTGGCTGTGATTATTTGTTTACATGGGGGGAGGGGGGAGGAGGGAGAGAGGCAGTATTGTGCTGGAAACAGCTGACTGTGTGAGTCAATCAGCACTGCACGAACACAATGGGAGTGGAAAGCCAGCTATGTGCTGTTCACACTGACTGAAAAAGCTGGATAGGAGGACAAAAACCCTTCTAGAAAGCAGCCTCTGAACACCAGCTTTCAGTAGCCATCTTTTTATAAATGGAGCGTTCACACTGAGTTTAGAAGCCGGCTTTTTCACTGCAGCCGCCTTTTTCATCAAAAAAGACAGTTAATTGGAGGTAATGTGAATGGGGTATTACTGTTCTGGTTCATCCAAATGGTACATTTGTGTGTCTTCCATGTACAGTAACATCCCTGCAACTTCACCGTTCACAGTCATTTTTATCATCGGTCCTTTAGTCAGTTGTTAGAAATATGTTTCCAAAACAATGGCATGTTGTTGGATATTTTATGTGCCGCGTTCTGTTCCAGTTGTGCATCGGGATGATGGATAATTCTCCTGTGCTCTCCATACAAAAGGCCACACAGCTCATTCTTACACAGTGCAGTGACTGCAAGTATTTTGTTTTATGGCTTTTACGTTTAGTAGCTCTATATGTGTTCAAAACAGTGAGGACGTAGCATATGGAAATCATTGTGACCTCCCGAGGAGCTTTCTCCCACTTGTAGCCTATGAGACGTAGTGCAGAGCAATACATTAACACTTATCTGAGGTACTGAGTGGATGTGCTTAACTTAATTATAGCAGGACATTTTGCATGCAGCGATGCCTTTGTATGACCTAGGTCAGGGGCAGGTAGCCTGTGGCTCTCCAGGTGTTGTCAAACTACAAGTCCCAGCATGCTTTGCATGCTGGGACTTGTAGTTTGAAAACGCCAGGAGAGCCGCAGGTTGCCTACCCCTGGGATTGGTTTACCCCATTATACCTAGACACATGTGAGGGACATAAATGTTCAGCTTCTATAGTCACAGACTTGTCCTGTCTTCGGTCATGTTCCCAGTTGAAGGGGGGGGGGGGGTTTAGCTTAGTGACGAATTGCACCAGATGTCCTATTTTATTTTCATTCTTATGTGTCACTTTCTATATAAGAAGTGGTTTATACCACATATGTGTTTGATCTTATATGTGGATATTCCGGCGGACCTCATCTAGGGCTGATCAATCGTGGATTTGGCCTAAAAATCGTCTACTGTGTGGCCAGCTTATGATACAATAAAACGCCTTTTCAACGCCCTTAATGATATTGTCGATGAATCCAAATTCCAGACCACATAACAATAGGGGAGTTAATGGTAACGGAGTACGGGTCTCCATATCTTGGTTAAACTGCACCTAGGATTTTGGCCAGTGAGGGAACAAGGGCTGTTTTCCCAATCGGGGCTATGGCCAACAAAATGTGAACACATATCGAGAATGGGACGGGGTGTCAGAGATGCTGAAGAGGGGCAAGGGGGTAAATTAAGGGAAAGCAGGGCATTAATATACTGAAACATCACGGGCCATAGAGGTCGGGACAAGAGGGCAGCTCCAGTCAACATGAAGGATATTATCTACCACTCCACCACATCACCAACAACACATTTTGGACTGAGAGGGTTCGATCTTGTGCAGCGTATCCGGAATATTAGAACTATGGTTAACAATAAGCAATTACCATTTACATTTCTGGAAGATTTGCAGATGACCCAGTCATCCCCGGTAATAAAGCGATGTTATTAGGAACTCCTATGCTGTCCTCAGTGCACTTTTCAGTACAATATTAGCAGCATGCCCAACATTACAAAAGTTCTGTATCAAGTCGAGAGAAAGGAATTCATTAATGGAGAAGTGGTGGGAAGGAGCCACAATAAATGATCGAGCACGGCCATCCATCACCCTTATCACAGGCCAGATTCTCCAAGTCACTAGCCATGTGCTCCAGCCGTCCGTACGGATAAGAGACTTTGGCAAATGTATAAGAAAAAAATTAAATCTCAACACTTCACAGCGGAAACTGCACCAGCGGAATGCGAATTCCCTATCCCAAACCGCAGATAGCATATTCCAGTACACAGGCGGAGTATCTGAAGCATTTCACACTCGTGACAGCTGTGCTGATACCACTGTAACGCTCAATGCTACGGTAGCAATATGCTCCGCTCAGGTACGAGTGCCCTGTATATTTCATTTGTTTTGTATTTATGTATTAGCAGTTTGTATGTTACATTAAATCACTGCCTCAGTCTCTGGCTCTGGAGATTTGCAGACCCTCTTGGGATACCGTGAGAATTGCCTGAAATCGGTAACCCTGCTCTTTACAATTGTAACATACATGAATAATAAGCTCACAATCTATAGGACAGTGGGGTTTGGTACATGAAGGCAAATTCTACATGTTGGGTATGTTGGACTAAGGTTGGACTCCCCAGTTGCAAACGAACCACATAGGACCAGATCCAAACTTTAGGCACTGTTGACTTACTCACAACTTACTTACGAGTGGGTAAAACCATGTTGAATTGCAGGGGGGGGGTAAAATGAATGTCAGTGTGTGCATGCAGGGAGAATACTTTATTGTTGCATGTTACACACAGATACTGACCAGCGTTACTGTTACACTGTTATTACACTTGGGCTGGAAACATCATCTCTCACCTGTAATACTGATTGCAAATAATGAATTTCAACATGGTTTTACCCACTCTTGAGTAAGTTGTGAGTAAGTCAATAGTGCCTAAAGTCTGAGACAAAGTTCTGGATCCATTTCCATGTTAACGATGAGTAATATTTATTTCTGTAACATTCAGAAATGATATAAAATTTTTTGATTATATATATATATATATATATATATATATATAAATATATATATATTTGTTTTAATACAGTATGAATATTTGTCCCTCATTAATTGACACATTAGCTATCATTTTATAGCTCCTTAAAAGAGAAAAGAGGGGTGAATGTTACAAAGGACAACCAATCCTATTAGAGCCATGTTATAAACTGCAGTAGATTATAATAGCTACCATCTGATTGGTTGCTATGAGCAACACCCCAATTGTCTATTTAAATACCCTTTTATGAGGTTCCCTTAAGTGATACAGTCTGGATCGTCTGCCTCGTAAATGTCCATACTCTTACAACATAGTGCTAAGCAGTTGAATTGCACCAAACAACATGTTACAGAGATGGTTCCCAGTAAGCGCTGCAGTGTAACAATGTAACGAGTAACTGGTCACAAATGCTATTGGAAGCACCAGGGAATACATCGAGGTGACAGGTCAAACATTTCTATGCGTTAGGGTCACATACTAAAATAAATGTTATTTGTTTGGTCGTTAAACACTTCCAGACACTCGGGCTACTTAATCTCAAATGAATTCCAATGTCTAAACAGAGTTTAAGCTGCCATCGTTCCCTGTGATATTCCCCATATTGTTTACATTTATCAGATGATCATAGTCTCAGGCAGTAAGGAAAACGAATGGAGTTGTCTGTCCAAACTCATAGTAATTGTATGGAACTGGTCCTAAAGCAGTTTTATGTTTTTAATAGTGTCAAGAAGAGATTAAAATGAGATTGTGTAGCCAATGGCTGCCTAAAATGTACCAGAATCTGCTCAGTATAATAGAAGTAAAATATTAGTAATAATAATATTAACAATAAAGGATGGGATCCCGTCTACTGGAATAGTACAATATTAGGATAACAGTATTCAGGACTAATAATCAGTTTTAATAATGCAGAAACTGCAGACCAGAGACTGCTCCTCTTGTTCGTAGGTGAATCCGAATAGAGACTGGTGCCATATTAACAATGGGGCTAATGGGACAGCCCCAGGCCTCCATCGTCAAAAAGGCCCATAGCACTGCAGCTAATGATATGAGAGTTGTGAAGTAGGGCATAGTGTGGTGAACAGTGCATAGTGTGGTTAAGTGACTCACATATACACATCCTTTCATCATTTTCACCCCAGGCCCTTGTCCGGCCATGTGGAGACCTCTACCATACTGTAAGTTTTCTAGAGCGTCCTTGTTTATAAGCAGGATAGTGCGAAAACGAGGATAGTACATAAGGACTGATGCTAGCTTTACAGAGGTCTGAATGCTATGGATCCAGATCCTACTATAGTGTATGCACAGTCTTGATCCGGTCCTTACTCACCATCCAGCTATGTTCATCGCATGGTTATCTGTAAACTGCGGCTTCCCGGATTCGTATTGAACGTGGGACCTGGATCTGGTCAAAAATTCATTAAAAAGGGGTTTCTTCGTGTGTACTTTATGTCGCCTTAGATCCTGCATTCTGCTCCAGTTCCAATTAGGTAAATTTTTCTCCTTAGAATAATTTTTTGTTAACAGAAAAACACATTAATCACCAAATATTTGGCGAGGAATGTACTCGTTATGAGCGTGGGACTAATTGCTTTGTTATTGGCAACAGAGAGGAGCGTATGAATCAAGCATGGTGAAAGTGAAGATTACAGATACTAAAGCTGGCCACACACTATAAGATAAATTGTTCCAATCAAAAGATTTTTCAAGAGTGGGTAAAACCATGTTGAATTGCAGGGGGGGTAAACTGAATTAATTGCAATCAGTATTACAGGTGAGAGATGATGTTTCCAGCCCAAGTGTAATAACAGTGTAACAGTAACGCTGGTCAGTATCTGTGTGCAACATGCAACAATAAAGTATTCTCACTGCATGCACACACTGACATCCTTTTACCCCCCCTGCAATTCATCATGGTTTTACCCACTCTTTAAAAATCTTTTTATTGGAACAATTTATCTTATAGTGTGCGGCCAGCTTTAGATTTTTAAAGAGTGGGTAAAACCATGTTGAATTGCAGGGGGGGTAAACTGAATTAATTGCAATCAGTATTANAGNTGAGAGATGATGTTTCCAGCACAAGTGTAATAACAGTGTAACAGTAACGCTGGTCAGTATCTGTGTGCAACATGCAACAATAAAGTTGTAAATTTAATAATAAAAATTTGGATAAGATTTGTCCGCTCCCATATGTCTCACTCTACTGCAGTGTTCAGGCGACTCACAACTTTCCTCATCTTGGTTCACGTCCACTGCCTGTCTGCAAATCATCATCGACTATGAATGAAGGTATTACCATATTTCCACCAAAATCCCAGGTTTGACCCAGGATATTTACCCGCTACATTCCCCCTGGTCCCCAAAACCCCCAATCCCACTGCACAGGTTTTATACCAGGGTCACTGCTTTTCCACAACCTATGAAAAGACCCTGGACTGAACAATCAGGATAATTCCCGGGTCCAATAACCCAGTCTGGTAAATCCCAGGAAAAACTCTGCATGTACCCATTTCTACTGGTGAAAAACCTGGGTCATGGCGCGTTCGTGTGCAGAATCATGGGTTTATTAAGGTCAGTGGAAAAGGGGTATATGATGACACTAGTACTGATAGTCAGCACCCTGGCTCTCTAGGAGACAGATTGCAGAGGCTGGATGACGGAGGGGGTGCAGTTGTGTGTCTATCTACTGATAATGTCACCTGTATTAATGTATAAATACATGCATTAGGAATGTGAAACTTTGGCAAATTGTCGCTAATTCATCAAACCCCATGGACAGTACCGGGGAAGGCTGTGACGGGTCTACAGGGATCCGGTTTTTAACATGTAAGGGAGTGTGAATGGATGCACAATAAGCTATTGCTTTAGCAGCGGAGTTAATCTCCTCTCTATACATCACCTATATAACAGCTTCTGGTATTCTCTGTGCTGAGTGCACCATGGAATGTACTGGGCTCCTCAACTAATGTATTGTCCTAATCTATGATGGCATATATGCAAGATGAATGGTAGTGGAGGCAGTAAGAGACTCCATTTATAGTGGGTGGCTTGTAGTAAAAAGGTTTTCTGTCTAAACCTTACCTTTTTGGTGAGGATAAACTGAATACATTGTCTAAACAAGGCGTCCGGTCAAATTGAATTCCATAGGGTCTGTCTGACACACTCGCACCCATTGCTGCTTATCCTTTCCCTAATTACTAGCAACATCACTGAGCATGCCGTGCTGGCTAACAGGAATCGTGCTATGATCTGCAACCAGGGTTGCCGAATCTCCCAGAATATGCGTAACTATGCTATGCTAGAATAAAAACTGATTCTCCAACATGACCCATTCCACCAGGTACAAAATCCTGGGTGTTAACAATAAGTTACTATGGTAACCATCTGTGCATAAGACAATCAGTTACTATGGTAACCACTTGAAGAGAACAATCATCGGTTAGTTCATTAAATCCAGGTGAGTGTCAGCTGGAAGATCAGGAGCGGAGTATTATGTACCTGGTGGAATGGGTCAGTATGAAGGGTCTGTAAACATCAATTTTGACTCCAGCTAATATAATGACTACCAATAACAAAAATGGGCTCCCTTAATGAAAAAAAACTACAAGGTCAACAGTGATTGGGCTAATTGTAAACTATGTAATAGTTAATAATATAAAAGTGCAAGATCACAGCATTGTATGATTCTAAATAAATAAATGTTATCATTAACCCGTCCCCACAAATCACAACACAATGACAAATTATCATGGGATTGCATGGGATGTGTGTCTCCTATTGTAGACTGGATCCAGACTTCCGAGTGTACAATTACAGGTGGGAAAAACCATGCTGAATTTCAGGGGAGGTACATTTCATTAGTTGCAATCAGTATTAGAGTTGAGAGATGATGTTTCCAGCACAAGTGTAATAACAGTGTAACAGTAACGCTGGTCAGTA
>JABWIB010000513.1:40545-62990 GCA_016617825.1 Platyplectrum ornatum
CATTAACAACAGATTATTAATGAAAAACGCAAACGCTGTATTATCATCAGCATTACCTCAGTGACTGCTGGATGTAGCTCTTCCGCACCAGCACTGGGATTCTCTGCTCCTTGCAGGGTGACCGCACTAGTCACATGACTGGCAGACGTATAACATTATTGATATATTGAGATATATATATATATATATATATATATATATATATACAAACTCCTTGAGGGAATGGGACACCCAGGCTCTAGAATATTCTTCTAAGGTGCTTTATTCATATATAAAAACAGATGACAGCTTCATAGAGTCGACGTTTCAGTCGCCACTGCGACTTTCTTCAGGACCTCTGTCATAACAACGACTTACAGGATATATATATAGTAGGGGAGTTTTTATCATTTAAATATTTGCTTTAGTATAAATAGAAAGCATGGAAGAAAACCGCTCTTGTAGCGCACCTCATTCCACTCTATATAATGATATATATTTCATTGTCTAGCAGTGGGGGGTCTGTTGTTTTTGGCTCTCCTGACAGACATTTAGAAATATAAATACAAGAATAAATATCTGTATCATTGGGCTCCACGGTTTTGCTGAGTCTAAATCACAATGGATTCTGCCAGGACCCATGGCCTCATGTAGAGGATATACCCCCTTTCCCCCTCCCAGTGGTTTAGGATAAGAACCCCCCTTCCTCTGATCTTTATCTGATGTTTGTACCTTTTTGTTCCATATGACAGATGTTGGATGTATGCCCCGGGCCGCACATGTGTAGTCCCCCCCTCGGCCATACATTGAATGGTATGAAGTTACACTACACCGCTACAGGTGGGGCCCTTAGGGCTGTTACATGCAGAACAGCTTGTTCTACAGTCATGTCAACCAGCCTGAACACAGTGTGATCTGCGAATGAAGCATCGTGTCTGTGATAATGGTAGGAAATGTACTAGTGCAATAATGTATTGAGGTTCAGTGTCACAGCTTATACCGGACCACGGTACAAAGGTTTTGGGTCGTTAGCATAATATGTGTTGGTGGTACACAGGGCCGGTGCTAGGTCTCCAGGCACCCTAGATGAGACCTCGCATTGCCCCCTTCTCTTCCTGGTCCGGTTAACATAGGGCCACCGCCACCGCTCTATAGGGGAGTGGCAGATGGAGGCAGCAAAGGGGTCCTTCGTCCGCCCAATCCCCAGGCCACACTAACATTGTCTAATGGTAGCACCAGCCTACAGGGGTCCCTTGGCAAACACCCCACTGCACTCTCAGGACGTCAAGCTGTCAGAGGCTGGCAGCCTAAAGACAGCACTCAACATGGCCTGCAGCTGACAGCTTAGTTTTTGTCCCTGCTGCCCAAGGTCAACAGTAAGCTGTCAGCTACTGCCCATTTTTATAGACTGGGGGCTGAGCACTGTACAAAGCTGACAGCTGGCGTTGCGACTGCATATAGACAACACCCAGGCATGTTAGTGTACTCTTCAGAGTACGGGAAGAAGGTTCTGCCACTATTGTGCTAAGCCAGGGATGTCGGGTTTTTGGCAGGTTTATGATGATGACAGATGACATTTAACCCTTAATCCGCAATGCCTCTTCAGCACCTGTGCACCGGTAACCATTGCGCTAATGAGGTTATTTCATTAGGGTGGATATCCTCCGCTAGACGTGGGTGGCGGAAGGCGTCTCCAGCTGTCCATCAATGACCTTACAAGAAGTCAGCGTTTACATGATCCATTTTCGGAGAATATAATTAAGCTGTAAATCTATCTGTGGTTAATCCCTTAATTAGATTGGGAAGGGGGCTGGCGAGCGCCCCAGGCCTATTTAAACACCCTGGTGTCCTTATCTGGCTGATACAACTTGCTAAGTCAGCCTTTATTATATAATAAAGCCTCCAGGTAATTACTCCTGTCACTGGCTGATCCAATGGGGGGTCCTCAGAACCCCCCCCCCCCTCTCTCCCCGTTGGCAGAGACTGTCTAATCGGTGTGACTTCCGCGCTCTCTCCACTTTGCACCCAGGTGGTCTCGTGTAGGGTTTGCTGTACTTGGCACATTGCAGCTCTTAAGCTGTTTTGTTTTTGTGGTTTGAACCTTTAACATGTCCTAAAAGGTGGAAGCGGAGCCAGAGAACATAACATACACATGGATACTATAACTACAACAAGGTTTTTTTTTATTTTAATAAGGTTTTTTCTCTTGTCGACATTTCTCATTATGTCAAATATGACTTGTAATAAACTGAATCGTGTGTTGTTTCATTATTTTCCCTGTGACTCTTGAACATCTCTATCCAAAGTCTGTATAAACATAATACGTCACCCAGTTTGGACTATATGATTGACATGCGTACATCTAGCAACGTAGTGCATTGTTTTATAATAGTCAGTGCAGGGGTATAATAACACAGTTACAGGTACAGCAACAACATTCAGAACTGTGCAAATACACATGGGACACTTTATAAATAATTCTGCCATGGCGCTGGAATTATCCCCAAATCATGCTGATATACTTTTACGCCATGCTGTCAGTAACTCTGAAGAGTTGCAGTTCCACCAGTAACAGCTAGGTGGCGCATCAATGCATTGTCAATGGCAGGTCAGCCTGCGCGCTTTTACTCATTAGTGCAGCCTTTACACACATTTCCCAAAATCTACATGTGTTGGAGCCAGCCATGTATACCCCGACATGGCTGTATTTTAGAACCACTATAATAACCTCTATAATAATATGTTCCAGTCGACAGGTTTCCTTGACCCCTAGTAAAAGGGACCTGTCAACTGTATTAATGCGATTTATCCGTTGGGTGATTAGGGAGAATTTTTAATCTTTTTTTATTTTAATCATTGATCCTGAAATCCTGAGAGAGCAGAGCTTGGGGTAGTGATTTAATGAAACTCACTGCCTCACGCTCTCATCCTTAGTGACCCTATGAATAGATGCAGGGGGCAGGGGGCAGAGCTAGGGTCATGATTTGCATTAATCTGGCCCTTGTTACACCCCCCTACTTTTTTTGTTTCATCAACCCTGTAGTAACCCTTATATACAGTGATGTTGGGAAGTTTTAAATGGGGGGTGGCTAACCCCCCCTCCTTGCGTCCCCCCCTTCTTCCCACAGCCCCCCCTCCTCTCATTGCCCCATCCAGTAACTACACCAGTAGCTACTAGTTATACTGTAGGATTGGGTAAGGTGATCTTATATGAGAAGGGAGGGGGGTGGCGCTGCGCCCCATGCCCACCCCCCCTCCTTAGGTATTCCAACGCCACTGCCTATAAATTGAAGCTTATACTAGACAGGAGGTGGAGCTTCTGGAGTGATTGACATAAATCACGCCCCTTCAATATTGCTCCCTCCCTGGAGAAGATGCATACCATGTAATAGGGGCATAACAGGCCATATAAAAAAATAAAATAAAATAAAATTCCATATATTCCATAGCTAGTTCAAACAACAACATCTTATGAACAAAACACATGACATTATTGTACATCTGGCTTCCAAGGTCGTATATTGCGTAATCTGTGTTTAGCTGATGAACCACATCCTGCATAACACACTCCTGTGCGATATACTGGTCTGATGTCATGGCTCAGATATTTGATGGAGCGTCTTCCCTCTCTTAATGTGTCAGTTTCCTAAGAATAAACCCTTATTTAAGTTATCGTGAATCTGTCAGCACAGCGTTGGTTGTATGGTTGCCGGCAGCTTGATGTCCTTGGTTTATTACTTGTGCATAACTGTTCCTTAGATAAGGAATATTTCAAGATAAATGGTACAGATGCATTGTACAGCTGTGCAGTAAGCGCACACGTGGACTGTTATTCTGGCATGTATTCATAGTCTCTGGGCCCAAAATATAGGATATTATTCCCATTACAATCCGATCATTGCACGGCATGGTGGTAAATATGGTCTGAAGATGACCATGCCTGATGTCCTTGGTCTGTGTGGACACTAAAGAAACCTATTGCTGGCTACCTTCTCCACAGGAGACCACCATAATGCTATGATCACCAGGGGTATTGCATATTAGACACCCACTGCTGGGGGGGTGGAGGGTTTGGTACCTGCACTGGGCCAATCAGTGGTCTGATTGGCCCAGTGGTTGTATGGGGTGTAGATAGCTTTAGGGATGCTGTATTGCACCATCAGTATATGCACTATCTAGAATTTCGTGATCAAAATCTATTCTAGTGTTACTGTAGACATAGTTATGCCCAAAACTTATAATAATATAATATCGGAGGTACTATAATACTTGCAAACGTTATATGAAAGAGAATATAGAGATTGAAAGTTAACCTTCTGAATAAATCTTAACCTATCTCAATGCTGGAACCTTTCCTTATCTGGATCCCATAAGCCCCTTCACTGGGTATGCGCTTCACCCTTCCGGGCCCTCATCTAGCCCTACACTGATTTAAAAGCAAAATATCTCAAACGCTCTAATTACAAAAGTCCCAAAAATATTTGAAAAAATACTGAAAATGTAAAAAGATCGTGTTTATGGTGCACATGGGACACCCATCGGTTTATCTGTTGCCCCATCGCACGTTTCGTAGCTGTCAACGTAGAGTCCTAAACCACTTTCTTAGAAAGGAGATTTAATAAAAGGACCTTTGACAGGCACGAGAGTGGGGATATGGCTATATAAGCATCATTTTCAGCAGTGCATAAAGCACTGTGTAGAAGAGAAGCAAACGTAAATAAAGTATCTCCATAGGGTTTCCAGCATTGTGCTGATAAGGATTCATTATTTTCGACGCCATACCCAGGCCAGAATCTCAGTTTCTTTTATTCTGTGAATATATATAGATGTCTCCATCTCCCTATGGTTCAGCATCTCCGTCATGCACGGAGAAAACGCTGTATATAGGTGATGGCGTCATGCATATACAGCATCCTCTCCGGCTGCACTGGGCGCACCAGCATCCGCTCCAGTGCCCAGCGAAGATATTGAGTGAGTATATTGAGTGAGTATATTTTTATTTTATTTTTTTCCCAAATAACCCCAGGAATATTGTGGGTTTTGGGTAAAATTTGTCCCGTGAATGGCCACCTTAATAAGTTAATTGTTGGTTATTTAGCCTATTCATATTGCTTTGAACTCTAGCCTTTGAAGAGGAGTTTTAACACTTGAAGCTATTGAGTTGCATTGATTTGCACATTGAATATATGAATTGTAATATTTCTAGGTTAGAGCACGGAGCGATAAATCTAAATATTACATAAGTGTGCGAGGGCTCGCGTACCTGTGATGTGATTCCACTCGAGTTTTATACCAATAGTTTTTGGTAGTGGTATTAGAATATGGTTATGCGTAAAACTATCTCAAGTAAATAGGCGATAAGTGTAGGTTAGGTATTGTCATTGCACACTGTGCTGTGGGGAGACACATATAGCATAACATAGCAAATTACTAGCCAGGCCTGGCTGGGATTTGTAGTTGCTTCGTAGCAGTATGCCGCTACTTTGCCAGCTGTGCACGCAACCAACAAAGCTACACATGTATTACACATAATTAAGCCTCACTGATGTCTTGCACTGTTTCCCCATTAATATACAGATTGCATCTCCTGTATTACATAAGAGTACAGTGTGACGAGGAATAACGCACTGTTTATTTTCGACTTGCTCTTCTGAATTTTCCATGAGAGGCATGGGACAGATTATAGCTCTAATGACCGAATTTAATTAAAAATAATCTTGTTTCGTTTCCTGCAGCAAGTCTAAAGCGTGGACGCTTTAAAGCAGCATGGAGAGTCAATTAACCTTTTGGCTAGACGACAGAACCGAAGCAGCGAGTGCACTTCTGAGGCCCTATCGTGTCTCTCCCATGTTTATAGGCAGTAAAGTCTGCGGGGTTGAACTCGAGAGCGTTGGCTGCATTGGAGGAGACCCTAATGGCTCTTAATTAGCAAAGCTTGTAAAACAGATTTGTATCAATCTAGAAACGATAGAAATTCTAAACAAATGTGCACACATGTTTGATATTTGTTCCACCCGTCTCTTGTTCTATGAATATATATTTATATACACATATAAAAATAGCCTTTAATTCTCCACTACCTTATGTCACTATAAACTCTCCCAGTAGTTTTATATAACGTAACTTATTTAACCTTAATCCTAAAGGTCAACGGAAATGTGTTTTGAGATTTTTTTTAACTTTCTTTTACAATTTGCTTGAATGCTTACCTGAAGATTATGGGGGGGGGGGGGGTCCTGAAGATAGGGAGAATTAAAAAAGCTTTTTCAGTCTCTCCCTCTTTCCACATGGATGGTAAATTCTGTCCCCATGGTATTATCATTATGAATTTATAAGACATAAATATCTATTTTTTTGCGTATTATTGTTAATTTCACGAAAAACTAACAGGGTTAGGCTGCATGGAGGACATAGAGCATAAAAGGGGAGGGTTAGGGTTAGGCTGCATATGGGAGATAGAGCATTGAAGGGGAGGGTTAGGGTTAGGCTGCATAAAGAATATAGAGCATAGAAAGGCTGCCTGGACATAGAGCATAGAAAGGGAGGGTATGGCTGCCTGGAGGACATAAAGCATAGAAGGAGAGGGTTAGGCTGCCTGGATGACATAGAACATAGAAGGGGAGGGTTAGGGTTAGGCCGCATGGAGGAGATAGAGCATAGAAGGGGAGGGTTAGGCTGCCTGGAGGACATAGAACGTAGAAGGGGAGGGTTAGGGTTAGGCTGCCTGGATGACATAGAGCATAGAAGGGGAGGGTTAGGGTTAGGCTGCCTGGAGGACATAGAGCATAGAAGGGGAGGGTTAAGGTTAGGCTGTATAGAGAACATAGAGCATAGAAAGGGAATATTAGGGTTAGGCTGCATGGAGGATATAGAGCATAGAAAGGGAATATTAGGGTTAGGCCGCATGGAGGATATAGAGCATAAAAGGGGAGAGTTAGGGTTAGGTTGCAGGGAGGAGATGAAGCATAGAGGGGGATGATAATGACTAGGCTGCTGGGATGGGAGGGTCAAGCTTCAGGGAAGGAGTTAGGTTATTGGAAGGACAGGATTAGGGTGAGAATTTGAAAACAGTTTGTGTTGGGGATGTGACCCTCTCGCAATTGTCATTTGTAGATCCTGTCTAGTCGCCATATCCATGTCTAGAACAGCATTGTCACTTCCTTATTTTGTATGAAGCCTGGTTGCACAATTGTACACCTACAGAATCACCTCTAATACTATTTCCAACAGATGAAAATTACCTCCCCTGGAAATCATCATGGTTTGACCCAGGTGTAACTTTCCTTTTGTCCCTGGATCTGTTATCCTGTGTGTATATATGTCTGGAAATATATGTGAAACGTGTGTGAATTGTAACTACTACATTGCTTAGGACTGAAATGGTCCCAAAATGTGTTTTAAGTTGGATGACAAAAATCTGTAACTAAGGGAAAAAGCAGTTTTTCGTTAGAGCGATGCACTGTTTAAAGACTAAGCAAATCTTTGTGTTGGCAGACAGAGAACACAGCAGATAGCCAGCTATATTTATGTCTTCACCTTGTAGCTTCCAAGGGGACAGAAAACTAGAGACGCTTTTGGGTGCGTAGAGGTTAAGCAGCCTCGAGCCTGTCTTAATGGTCATCTTGGAGGACACCTTGTGTCTATTTCTGCACAGAGAACAAATTCAAAAGTTGCTGAAACTTTTTCCTCTTGTTGCAACTGTGCAGTGATTCCTAATGATTCCCTGGTTGCTCTTTTCGCTCCAAGAGACTCATGTTAACCAGCTCCTCATTCCAGCGGGGCCCAGCAGGGAATGGATACGCATTCTCTGGTAAGCGTCCGGCGGGCCCCTGCAGCTGCCTTACTAAGTACACGGCCATTTCCTTCAATGAGACAGCCAAGTTGCCGTCGAGTTCAATGAAAATTTTCTGCTTGTGATTTATAATTTTTGGTAATCTGAGTAAGCAAACACTTTCCAGTGTGTATCTTTAGAAATTCTTTGAGCATGAATGATAAAAAACATTTCGCTCCGTGCCAGTTAGTTCTGGACGGGAATCGTGGACAGAAAGTAGAAGAGAGAATACGCAGGTCCATCAAACCAGACATGTGGTCTACTATTCCCTGGCACCACTGGGTCCTGCACATTGTAACCAGGACTGTATCATAGTGAGCCTCAGCCAAGTGTATAACCAGGACTGTATCATAGTGACCCTCAACCAAGTGTATAACCAGGACTGTATCACAGTGACCCTCAACCAATTGTGTAACCAGTACTATATCATAGTGTGTAACCAGTACTATATCATAGTGACCCTCAACCAAGTGTGTAACCAGGACTGTATCATAGTAACCCTNTTGTGTAACCAGTACTATATCATAGTGTGTAACCAGTACTATATCATAGTGACCCTCAACCAAGTGTGTAACCAGGACTGTATCATAGTAACCCTTAACCAAGTGTGTAACCAGGACTGTATCATAGTGACCCTCAACCAAGTGTGTAACCAGTACTATATCATAGTGACCCACAACCAAGTGTGTAACCAGGACTGTATCATAGTAACCCTCAACCAAGTGTGTAGCCAGGACTGTATCATAGTGACCCTCAACCAAGTGTGTAACCAGTACTATATCATAGTGACCCTCAACCAAGTGTGTAACCAGTACTATATCATAGTGACGGCATTCTCTCGTATGTAGTATTACAGTGAGAGCTATAATCTCATTGGTTGCTATGGGCAACATCTCCACATCGCCCTGGAATGTGTTTAGAGACTTGTGTATTTCTTCAATGTCTCCCGAACTCCCTAGAAAACAAAAACTCTCCCTGCCTGGTTTCATCACGCGATTCTTAACAAAAGGCAAAATCACAGATACTGACACATCCTCTGTGCATGAGGTCGCAATCCAGTCCAGCCGGACCGTAAATACACATATTGCATCACACTGTCGCACACTTATCCACTGGGACGCCCGTAATGCTGGCACGGATACTCGCATTCTTTTATTAAAAAATTATATGGGAATCCTAATTTTGTTTTACATTCTTTGACTTCTTTTAGGAATGTAAACGATGTAAATAAAGAAGATGATACCAAGAGAAAAACGTAAGATGCATAAAGAATATATATATATATATATATATATATATATATATATATATATATACACACACAGTGGTAAGGAGCCTCGTACCCAGTTTGTGTATGGCCTTGTAGTAGCTCAAGGCCTAAATTTACTAAGGAGAGAGATTGCAGAGAGATTGAAGAGTAGGGATGTTGCCCATAGCAACCAATCCGATTCAAGCTCTCAGTTTCATTTTACATACTGGAGGATGTGAGCTCGAATCTGATTGGTTGCTATGGGCAACATCCCCACTTTTTAAGCACCCAGCAATTTTCCTGCTTAGTAACTTTAGGTCCAAATGTGGTTAGGAAGAGCCTAAATGCTCACACAGAATTCATGGTGAGCGAAGGAGAAGTCAAATAGAAAGATGGAACGTCAACAGATTGATTATAATATCAATATTGGTAAAAACAACAGGCGGTCACTCTGAGGAAGGGGGTGGAGCGCTGAAACGCGTCAGTCAGGTCTTGGTCCTTTTGTCCCATCCAGCCACCCGGTTTCTGCTGTGCTTTCCCTACGGCAGAGGTTCCCAAGCTTTCTCAGTTGAGGCACCCTTAGGGTCTTATAAGTTTTTGAGTCCAAATTCCACAGCACCCCAATGAGGGCGTCGTGGCACCCCAAGGGAGCCACGGCACACAGTTTGGGAACCACTGCCCTACGGGGAGAATGGACACTTGTGCTGGGTACAAGACCCTGCCTCACTTATTATATATATATAAGAACCTCATTCTTAAATATATAATAAGAGAGACTACTGCTTTAACCAGGGCTCGAAGTGGGCGGTATGGCGCTAAGCCCCACCCCTTTCATTAGCCCACCCCCTCAGGACCCGCAGTTTTTTTAAACTAAAGTTTCCGCCCTCCATTGCTGAGGGGGTAGAGCTTAGAAAAGGGAGCGTGGCTTAGCGGGAGAAGTGCCGGTATACCATACCGGCATATATCGGCCCACTTGGTTTTAACTAAGCGTGACTTAAGGCAGGATTTACATCAATCACGTCTTCCCATCCACGGCCATGCTGCGGTCTTTTGGGTTTCTTGCAGGGGCTTACTGGGTCTCTAAAAGGTATATGGAGGTATGGAGTAACGCCAAGTACTCGTCAGTAATAACGCTGAACTGAACATTGAGGACAATTATGTTGATGACAGCAGTTCTGCGATGACTGTAGGAGCTTGGTTTATTGATATACCCCGTTCACACAGAGTAACTCAGTCAACTCAGTGTGAATGGCGCTAAAATTACTACTAACTACCCTGGTTCAGTGTGAACGGTGTTGACCAGGGTAGTTTGTGAATTTCCAGGGTAATTCAGCACTGTGAACAGAGTTTATTACCAGGGTAATTCAGATCCACAGCTAACAACCCTGCTCATTAAAAACAGATTTAGTCTATGTGAACGGGGTATCAGAGGCATTACACAAAAGAGAATGGTATGTAGAGACATGGCCTATTATGTGGCATATGCAATGCACTGATTTATTAAAGTAATTATCTCAGTCTAATAAGGTACGGGAAGCAGACTATAGACTGCTAATAACCTTTAAGTACAGAATATTTTCCAGCCAAAAAAGCACGTTCTCCTTCTAGTGACCACGTCGGGCAGTTTCTAGCCTCTTGCATGGGTCTTATAATTGGAGATTGGAATCTCTTTTATATGTTACGTACAGGCATGCTGAGCCATTGGCGCTGACCTCATTTTGCTGACTCGACATAGTTATGGAAATACTTCTCCTAATTGCCAGAGATCGATGTTGTGTGTATGTATACGGCCCGTGCAGTAAACAGCACTGTGCTCTGGTCTGGAACGCAAGTTGTGCAATGATCAGAGGCCAGATGATGATTAACACAAGTGTGTTTGTGTAACAAATCATAATGGCCTTTAAATCGAAAACAGACAGAGAGATAGCGAGAAATTATGAGCGGCCACGCTATACGGTCACAATGGGTGTGGGCTGGGTCGTAACGTGGGTGAATGGCGTCAAGGCAGTGGAGGTTATAGGCTCAAACCAAAAGATTATAAATATGCGCCAATGCGCGGAACGCAAACGCGGGTGAAATAGCATTGTTTCTATATTGCTCTCAAAGGAAGAGGTGTGGTAGAATGTGATGGTTGCAGGTGGGCGGGGTTTGGGCATGTAGGGGAGGGACTGGGGCGGAGTTGGGGCAGAGTTTCTGCTGGGCAGGGGCGGGGTTTGTGCTGGGCAGTGGGTGGGACATGTGTGTCCCGCTCTCTCCCTGGCAAATGTTGGGGGGGGGGGTTATGTGAAAGGGTAGTTGATACGTGGAATAGCCCATCAGTGGTGGTGGAGGCTAATATGACAGAACAGTGTAAGCAGCTTGGGATAAATATAGGGGTATTCTGAGTCTCAAACTAAATTTTATTTATATATAACCAGGTTTTATATAACTCCATCATATTACGTGGCGCTTCCCAATTTGTATCAGACATAATTAGCGGGTCACATAGCAGACCTAAAGGAGAGAAGAACCAGAGGCAGCCACAGATGCTGCACCTATCCACCACACAGCCTAAGCTCAGGGGCAAGGTCTAAGGGGAGGTCTCCTGACATTCAGTGTCCATGCAATGTCATCTTCCGTTCTGCTCCCGATGGAAGTGACTATCAGTCAGACAGACT
Organism: Platyplectrum ornatum; assembly: GCA_016617825.1. Lineage (NCBI taxonomy): Eukaryota > Metazoa > Chordata > Amphibia > Anura > Limnodynastidae > Platyplectrum > Platyplectrum ornatum. The sequence continues at coordinate 52,262 of JABWIB010000513.1, forward strand.
GGAAAACCCATCGGAGCTTCCTAGAACTCTCCTTTCCCTATGAGGCAGATTTATGACTCGTCCATTGCCTGCAGCGTGTCTCGACCGGAGCAGATGTTTCATGTAGTACATCATAGTTACTACTTCCATAGTTCTGTTTCAGATCTATTTATATGCGAGGCAATGAAAATAATTTGTATGAGCAGCAAGTGTGTTGGCATTTACAGAATTAACCATCAGGAAAACAACTTAAGAGACGTTACTTTGAAGTTCTAACATGTAAATGCCAAAGTTCTGGGAACGCCATGGACTTCCTATCATACTGCAATGAAGGGAAATGTCAGCAGACTGATTCATATGGATAAAACATCTTAGTATTACAATGGACTGGATCCAGACTTGCGTACTGTTGAACTTACCAGCGAGTGGGTAAAACCATGTTGAATTGCAGGGGAGGTAAATGTCATTAGTTGCAATCCGTATTACAGGTGAGAGATGATGTTTCCAGCACATGTGTAATAACAGTGTAACAGTAACGCTGTTCAGTATCTGTGTGCAACATGCAACAATAAAGTATTCTCCCTGCATGCACACACTGACATTCATTTTACCTCCCATGGTTTTACCCACTCCTGAGTAAGTTCAATAGTGCGTAAGTCTGATTCAGTGTTAGAGTTTCACACTTTTTAAGTGAGTAGTCTGTGATATTCCACGACAGATTTGGATCTAAACTTCCATAAGGGAATGCTTTTCCTTTGGTGGCGCTTTCCTTATCTGTGTGCAGTTTGTATGTTCTCCATACGCAGGGCCGCCGCCACGATCACCCGGGCCCGGGACTCACAAACTCCCGGGCCCCCCACTTGATGTGCGGGAAGTGGTTGGGCCTATTTAAACTCACTTAGACCCTCAATAATGGCGTCTTAGTGAGTTCATTCACGCCAGTACAGTGCTGGTCCCCTGCCGGGGGGTGTGGGGACGGCCTGGTCCGGGACAGTAGACCTGTCTGTACCCCCCTGATGGCAGCCCTGTCCGTATGTCTCTATGGATTTCCTACTAGTACTCCGCTGTCCTCCCACACTCGTCAAGCATTCTACTTAGTCACGGCCAAAAATCATGTAGTGCATGTGGTGAGTGTAGGGGAGGGTGGTGGGTGGCATGGCATGGTATCCTACCGAATTCATCATAAACGTGGATAACGTCTTATAACAGGCTTCACTATTCTACACATTTCTTTTTCTCTTCTATGTCTCCATTGGAAAGAAAAGACTGATTGGAGTATATATTGGACAATTGAATTTATTTTGATTTTTGTGCGCCGTACCTTTAAAGTTTTTTAAATATTGATTACTGTTAAAATTGGGACACGACCATTTTGAATTTCAACATATCTCGATTAAATGACTTCTTCTTTTTTGTTTTGATGCATCGTTACGACACAATGCATGCGCAAAATACACATGTGATGTACATGAAATGCAGCAAACAAGTTTCGGCGATGCAATATGCGACCACAGGAGCGCGCATCGCATCATCGCTCCCGATATAGGCCTGGGGTACGACCAGTATTAGTATTGCTGAGAATTCCTATACAATAAGTAAAACCAGCCAGTATATTTCTTGCTTGTAAAAAAAAAAAGAAATAAACAAAATCCATTTGCTCCCTCGCGTTGCCGCTGATGTGCTCCAGGTGCAGATTTGCATATATCTTCCATCTCTCCGTCTGTTGTTGATAACGTATTGAGTTTCCATCGGCATTGAAACACATGGTCAGAAAATGTTATTTATTTTGGATGTATTCTAGAAAATCTATTTATAATTCCGCGCGCTGTTTACACGTGAATTCAGCTGACTCATTTCGGAGGTGTTTTTAATTAGTGGCAGGTCCTCCAGCCATGTATAACGTTTGGATTTAAGGGAACGGTAATTCGTTTGCAATGCAAAGAATGCGGCATCACAGTGCCACGTGTGCCAACCTATTCCTCAGACACCGTTACCATATCTTAACACATTTCTGTAATTAGAGTTTTTGTTTAGATGATGTTTATTATGATCACACAGCACATAGGAGAAACCCAGCAAAGCAAAAGAAACAAGTATACTTAGATACATGTTACTCCTATATATGTAATATATAGACCATGGGTAGGTACAATTCGTCTCCAGGGTGGTTAAACATGTATTTCATCCACCCCACCGCATCCTGCTGTTTCTCCTCCCATACTTTTGAGGGATTGTCCCGCTGTCCCTCTCGCCCCCCAGTTTGTCCTGCTAAGGGGAAAAACCTTATTATTCATTTATTTTTTTTATATTAGCTGCAACCCGCGGCATTGAAAGGGGACGGTGCTTGGGTGGGACCTGGGCGGGTTCAAGGGTGGAGTCTGGTCGGTCCCGACCTTAGACCCCAGTACATTGGGAGGTATGTCCTCTCTGCTACCGTTTCCTTGATCCCACACTTAATCAGATTAAATGGCAGCCTGCTCTGTCTCAGTTTGTGCTGAGCTCACTGGACCAGATTCAGACTTTAGGCAATATTGACTTATTTAAGAGTGAACCAAAACCATGTTGTCTAATAAGTGTAATAACAGTGTAACAGTAACGCTGGTCAGTATCTGTGTGCAACATGCAACAATAAAGTATTCTCCCTGCATGCACACACTGACATTCATTTTACCTCCCCTGCAATAAAAGTCTGAATCTGGTCCACTGTTACCATCTACTCGCATTGAGACACTGAACTGTGGACATTTAGGTCCTTATGTTTTTGAAACGGTGCTGCTCTGGCCGCGGGGTCCAAAAATGAAGAGACACCCTTGTGCCTGTGGAGGGGACCCTTGGCTATCCAGGCATGGTAGCCACGAGCAAATTGGGGGCAGTAACGGTCCAAAGCCGCACACCCCATGCAAGGGCCTTAAAGATAAATAAGTTCTTACATGGTTGATACTAGAATAGTTCTTTGTAATTAAAGTTGTAATATCCTAATTAGACTTCACAGTATATATAGTGATACAGTGATATACTGATGTGGGCGAGAGCATACTGGTATCATAGTAAAGAAGGGTAACGTTAAGGCATCATTAATGTTGATTATGATTAATGGTTATATATGGAACCTCCCTTTTAAAATCTGCCATCTGCATGTTTCAAATGCTTCTCTGCATATAAGTAAATTCTTATACCACATAGGACCCTCTACATCCGCTGCCGACAAGAAAAATGACCGTCCTGTCATGCANGTTCTGGTGTTTGTTGAGTAGCATAGAGACACAGCACCGGCCTCTATGCACGACTTGATAGATGCCATTTTAATGGGCCAGTGTGGCTCCCACACAACGTGACAGGCCCATACGGCCCGCTGCTAATGGGTGACCCTGGCAGACACTCTCTCCTAGCCAGCGCTACTGAATGAACAGACCCCTGATAATCATGTTTATTCTCGCTCTACAGTTACAAGGCGCGGAGGCTGCCGGCTACGAATGTATATACCGCGTGTGAGAGTTGGACATTGTTTTTGACAGTTCGCCCCAGAATAATGTCTCCCGGGGGTGCAGGCAGCTGCCTTCTGTAATTTAACCGGTTTTGTGTTCTTAAAAACATGAGTTACACTTAATTATATGAGAATATCCGTGATTGAAATCACCCTAAATAGCTCCATTATTCACACAGCTGATGGATGCCAGGAGCATTGCGGCAACTGGGGCTTAACAGCCGTCATCCTTAGCGTGTCTGTGTGTTACAGATTGTAGCACTCGTATATGGTGTCTGATGTGATGTTACATATAGACATTTCTTTCCTTGATTAAATACATGGAGCTCCATTGAAGAGGTGATCACCACTGCAGTCAACGTAGCCTGGATTTCACGAGTCTATCCTCTATGACCTATCACCATGAGGCTTTTGGAATGTTAAATCGCCGTCAAGGATCCCTAATATTTATTTTTCCCTGTTTTAGTTTACATATTTATAGAGCAAATTTGAAATGGTAAAGCACAAATCTGATCGGTTGCTAGGGGCAACACCACTGTTCTATGGTTATTTTTAACGTTCTCCTAGTTGACGTCTACTCTGATATGGAAGTCAGCAGCGTTATTACATTGTTGCTAGCTGCATAATTTAATGATCCCTTTGCTTAATGGAGCGTAATAAGGGATATTACTATTTAATGTATATTCGTCTCAAAAAGTTTAATACACTTCATCCTAATTGTCCCAGAGTTCAGCCAAGGACTACATTTACTAATCCCCCATTAGAGCAGGGATTCGTGGCTTTATGTCTTGGCAGTTGCCAGTAATATATTTACCCCGCGCTGACGATTCGTCCAGCATGTGGATATTTTCATGTCTCTGTCACCCTCACACGTTCTAGCTGCATGGCTTTAAACATCGGTAGATGCATTTTGTCTGGTTAGAACCATACTTTCCATTCATTTCATTCTCAGTTTGGGTCCAGGGGGATTTGCAGACGCTTCCAGAATAACAGGAGAATTGTCCAAAATCTGGGAGTCTCCTGGAGATTGCGGGAGAGCCAGAACCCTTGTATAACTATAAAAGTATAGTTGTATTGCTTATTTCCGGACTGTGATTCTGGCCAGGGTCTTAGATTGGACACGGCGGACTAAGTCGAAGCAGTGGATAGGGGTAGAAAATGCCCAGGCTCTTGTGCCTTTACATGGCCTTCCCTGGCTCCCCACTCTTCCTCGTCTGAGCCATCCCACCATCAGGCCTACGTGCCGGGGTTGGCATAATACTACTTTGTATTCTCCTCTCACGCCTATCACACGTAATCCTAGATTTCCCCTGTGTTATACTCCTGGCTCACTCCACACCTGGTCACAAGCCGGTGTACATTGGATTTACCAGTTGGTGGGGGGAAGATCCCTGCTTTCGTTTCTTGTGCTCCAGGACAAGTTTGGTCTCCATTTCCACAACCGCAATGCCTTTTTGCAACTCTTTCATTTCATCATCTGCTCCCCAGGACCCTCCTCCTTTACAAGAGCCTTGACCCGGTTTGAGAGATTAGGTGTGTCTGCTGCTGCCCCTTCTCATGTGGTTTCCACCTCTTAACATAATTCTACAGGACAGCTCCTACTCTTGGCCCCACACATATGTGGCTGCCAGGAAAAGAGACCTGTCTTTGGCCGTGATTGATGCCCAATGGGACAAAGTCTTCCTTTGCGCCCATACGTGTTCCACTAGCCAATCTGTTGCAGAAACCCAATATGAGATTTTGTCCCGTTTGTACAGGGTTCCTGTGATCATCCACACATTTCTCCCCATGGTTCCAGCCACCTGTTGGCTCTGCAATTCAGCTCTTGGCTCACTTCTTCATATTTGGTGAGATTACCCAGGTTTGACAGAGTTTTGGCGAAAAGTTAAGGATATTACCTTGCGTTTGCTGGGTTTGGACATTCCTAATGGACCTCCTATGAAAGTCTCCCAATATAAGAAATCTCTGCTCAGTCATCTTGCTAACGCACCTAGAGCTGTCATCCCATGGCGGTGGTGGTCCCCCATAGCATCCTCGCTGAAGGACTGGTTTGACCTGGAGTTTAAAGGTTCCCCTAAATATTCGCCCTCTTAACGAATTAGCTCCATGGCATAGAATATTTGGAACTACTCTAACCATCCTCTTTCCCCCATCCCTCCCGGTCCTTCCTCCCTTCTCTCTTCAGCCTTTCTCTCTCTTCTTCTCTTGTTCTCGCCCTCTTATCCTATATAGTGCCTTCATGGCCTTGCATTGTTGGCCCACTTTCAATCTCTGTACGCGCAAATATTTTTTTATAAACCGGAATTAAAAACCGCAATCTTTTTCTACTGTAAGAGATGGGAAAAAGTGCACATAGCTTGGACCCATTTCGCTTGGACCCATTTCGCTTGGACCCATTTGTTATTTGTTTATGTTGAAAAAACTAAATAAAGAATTGATATAAAAAGAAAATATATAGGGGCTGATTCAATATGCGCCTTTTTGACTCGCGGCTCATAGAGCCCTATACAAAAGGTAGCGAGTCTATACGTGTCTATACAAAAATAGACGCGTCTATACAAAAATAGACACGTCTATACAAAATAGTTGCGTAAAAATGCATGATTAGCTTTTTCGCATCTAAAGCAAAGATTGAATCACCCCCAAAGTTGTACATTGATATTACAAATGCAAGCTTGGTATAGTTTGGTAGAGTCCTGTTGGTAGAAAGGTTTACTTTCCACCTGTGTGACTGGGTCACACGTCTCCTGAATATATTCATTTATCTCGGCGGCAGACTGATTGCCTGTATAAAAACATCAGCACATTGCTCTGCTGTATGTAGGCGTTATCACGTTACCAGAGATAGTGGGGGCATCAGGGCTCTGGACATCAATTCTGCAACAATAAAACTTTCACACTTCTTATCTGGAAACTAATTAAGGATTTACCATCCAACTGATTCTGTTCAAAAGACTTTTTTCTAAATGTCTCTGTTGTGTGTATATATATATGTGTTTCTTCAGATGTATTTTCACACCATGCCTGATGAAGAGACCTGAGTAGTCTCGAAAGCTNGCATTTTAACATCATTGCTTTTATTTCTGTTAGCCATTAAAAGGTATCATATTTGCAAGATTGCTGTTTTTGTTTTCCTCATTGAAGAACAACAAAATTCATTTTTTCAACTGGCTAACACGGTACCAAACTTTTTTCTTTTCACGTTACTTTGTGATTATTATGTATGAATACAGTATTACATGCTGGTGAAACCCACGGAGCTCTCATCCTCGCGCAGCTAATAGAAAGTGACATTTAGTGGGGAATTTGTCACAGCGGAGATTGAATTCTATGTGTAACAGATGCCTGCGCCCCTTGAACACGTCTTGTCCTTAATCTCCCTTCACCGGCAGCGTTATGTGGCTGACCTGCGACCACGCGGGGGGTTTATATCTGTCATTTTTATAGTATACAGAAGCATTCGTGTTTAAAGTCATTAGTGCAGCACATGCTCTCAGGTATTCGGAGCTGGTCTTTGTCACTCTTAGCACGTACAGAGTGGATATATTCTCTGGACGGCCCGTGTGTTTATTTATATCATTTACAGAACACTCACTCAGCATCAGCCTGTGTCATTAAACCCCCTAAAGAGCCAAAGTGCTGGTCTGGGGGGAGAGGATGTAGAGCTTCAGTAGCCGCTGTGACTTGCAGCTGCCTTTATACTGTGTGTTTTATTGCATATGACAATTATCGGTGGTTATATTTTGTATATAAGAATCTCAGATTAGATAGACCTACATTGCGCTCCATGGCCGCCGCGTGACGTGAGCGGTGTGGCATGATCACGACGATTGAAATCCATTGAGGATGACGACGGAGCGTCAGGGTGGTCCCGTCCTCCCTGTTTTTAATTATTGTTTATTTTGTTTTTTGTTTTTTCTTACTATTTTTTTTACCCTGCCGTCTAAATTTGTCTAATGGGCGCGCCGGCCCTGGTTGTCCCCTTATCAAGACAAAGTGCTTTACAGGCGGGATAGCGGGACAGTCTGGCAAATGCGGGACACCTGGGAGGTATGTAATGTTGAGTGTATGAAAAAACTTTATTGACCGGATCCAGAGCTGTGCGTTTTTCCAGTTCTTTGGCACCCAATTAAGTGTTTGGTTTTGCCCAGGGCTACATTTGCACCTGTTTTGCCCTTAATCTGGATCAACCCCCAGGTGTGTTGTCTTTTATGGATGGAGTCCTTTTGATTTAACATAAGATTGCAGTGGGATCCGTGGAGGCCCGTTCTTGATACACGATACGGGAGAAGCGCAACACGTGACCGCTGACATGCACATAAAAACGCTTATCCATGGGGCTCTTAAAATATCAGTTTCCCTATAAGTAACTTAAACCACCTCGGTACCACCATACACCCACCATAAGTGCATCGCATTGGTGTAACACTCACATCAGCCGTATCTATGTGCATGCACACTTCATTAGCGGGGTCTCCTTCTATGAAGGAAAGGGATTGAGCATAGAGGGATGAGCGCTGCATCCGGGAATGTTCCATATAAATATTTCATTGTGCACATTAAAGCAATGAATTGGCGTGCCGTCTGATGAAGTTCGCTGTAAGTAATCCATAGTACAGGAAACGCAGGAAGTATTGTCAATTCAAGCAAAATGGATCTTTCACACCTAATATATATATATATATGTTATATGATTTCACAAAAGCTTTTAAGATTCTCCTTGTGCACTCCTACCCCTCTATGTCTGGCAGGAGGTTACAGTACCCGGGATCCCGGTATGCTATTATAAAGGTCAGGCCTGTAGCAGGAATGTCATTGTAATCCCGGCTAAGCGCGGCCAGATTATTTAATGCCTTTTAATGTCAAGTCAGAAATATTGTTTCTTCAGAGAGAGAGAAAGAAAAGTTCCATAAAGTTTCTCTGTCATCGCCCAGATCATTCCATAGTATCTGCAAGGTATGTGCTGTCAGCAGCCATGTAATGATCACAGGACGTACAAGACACATGATAATTCACATACCTGCTAGCCCGGCTCCTGCGCTCTGCACTTATACTGTTCAAGGGGAATATCTTCCCCCTCATTTAACTATTGTGGAACTCCCTGTTTCATTACCCCCCATTCCTGCGGGAATGAAAGTGGGGACGTTGCCCATAGCAACCAATCAGATGCTAGCTCTCTGTTTTGTATTTTACATACTGGAGGATGTGAGCTTGAATCTGAATGGTTGCTATTGGCAACATCACCACTTTTCCAATCCTGCAGTGTAGTAAATTGAGGCCCATATGTGTATAAAAGTCTGGATCAGGCTCATGTTTTTAACTATCTGTCTTCAGGGTGTTTCTGATATTCAGGGTGATATGGAAAGTATGGGCCAGATTCAGACTTTAGACGCTATTGACTTACTCACAACTTACTCACTACTGGGTAAAACCATGTTGAATTGCAGGGGGGTAAAATGAATGCCAGCGTTACTGTTACACTGTTATTACACTTGGGGCTCCATTTACGAAGCCCCGATATTATCGATTTCATATGATAAAGTCCGTTTTCGGACTTTATCATATGAAATAGATGTGTCCTACATTTACAAACCCTCGGAGCGGTAATTAACATACCGCTCCGAGGGAAAAATTATCGCTGTCTGCAGACAGCGATAACAGCAGTGTCCCTGCAGTCTCCCCATAGACCTCCCTTTTCCTCCCTCTAATAGAGGGATATATGGGGAGACTGCAGGGACACTGTAAAAAAGTAGAAAAATAAAATAAAATAAAAAAAACCCGAAGTTTACTCACCTTTCAGATGAGCGGCGGGAGTCCTGGAGCCAGCGATGTTCTCTGGGTCCCGCGCATGCGCAATATACCGATGCTTGGAAAGTCCCAGCGCTGATATACTGCGCATGCGCCAGGACCCGCTCATCGAGGGACATCGAGGGACACCGAGAGACAGGTAAGTCTCAGTAAATACTGGGGCGATGTTGCCAGGCTAGCCTGGATGAATGACATATCACCCCCAGCAATATTTTTAATAAATGGAGCCCTTGGGCTGGAAACATCAACTCCCATCTCTAATACTGTTTGCAACTAATGCAATTTACCCCCCTGCAATTCGTGAGTAAGTTGTGAGTAAGTCAATAGTGACTAAAGTCTGAACCTATGCGTCTCTGTAATAAAATGCCATTAATAGAACATAATAACATTATTCTAGTGTTTTATGGTGGGTCGCAGTTTTTAGTGCAGCGATAGACATAACCTTAGGACGCTGCATCCCGATGACCACACAGGTGCTAGAAACAATCCTCATATGGTTTGTGTTGTGACTGCGGTTAAGATAATATGCTGACAATACCAGCCTCATGTCTTGTGATATAAATAATTGTATATGCAGCTGAATAAACATTCCTCGTGAGCCGAATAAGCAGTTGTAAAGGTTACAGCGTTCAGATGAATGCAAAAACACTTATGCCTGGGTTGTATTGTTACAGATTTATGTGCTATGGGAGCTCGGAGCCATTTAGGTGGTGCGGTTAAAAACAGGTGGATGCAGAACATACCCGTCAGCTCCCCGGGCCACGTCCTGGACACCCGGGAGGGTGGATTGTAAAATGTATATGCACCCCTTACAGTGCGACATGGTATGGCTCACCTCTGGGCTGATCCAGAGTCCAAAGAAAGGCAAAGCAGGTGGACCTGGGCAAAACCAAATATTGAACTGCGGGGGGAGGCAAGTATGAACTGTGAAAACAGAATTCGAGTTGAAAGGCGAAGTTTCCTAGCGCAACTCTAAATTACAAATGATGCATAACACTATGCAGAATGTAAAATAAAAAAAAAAAAAAGTTGTGAAAGACGCCTGATTGGTTAACAAGGTTTAAGATTTGCACAGTGGATTCAGATTCAGACTTTAGACACTATTTAAGGGCAGAGTCGGACTGGGCTTAGGTGTCCTGACCTCAGACCCCAGTACGTTTGGAGTTATGTCCTCTCTACTGCTGTTTCCTTGATCCCACACTTGATCAGATTAATTAGCAGCCTGCTCTGTCTCAGTGTGTGCTGAGCTCATGGGACCAGATATATGGGCTCCATTTACTAAGCCCAAGTAACATCGATTTCATATGATAAAGTCCGTTTTCGGACTTTATCGCATGAAATCGATGTTACTGATATTTATAAACCNTCAGAGCNGTAATTAACANACCGCTCCGAGGGTTAAATTATCGCTGTCTTCAGACAGCGATATCTGCAGTGTCCCTGCAGTCTCCCCATAGA
>JABWIB010000513.1:63588-85885 GCA_016617825.1 Platyplectrum ornatum
ACAAGTGTAATAACAGTGTAACAGTAACGCTGGTCAGTATCTGTGTGCAACATGCAACAATAAAGTATTCTCCCTGCATGCACACACTGACATTCATTTTACCCCCTGCAATTCAACATGGTTTTACCCACTCTTGAGTAAGTTGTGAGTAAGTCAATAGTTCCTAAAGTCTGGATATGGTCCATTGTCTTTCATTTCCCCTTCCTCCTGTATATTTAATGTATTATTTATGAACCTTAAAAGTTAGGTCAATACTTTTAAAGCCATTGTGAACTACATAGACCAGCAGGTCCTATATTGTTAGCAATAGCCAAATCCCTGCAGCGGAGGAGCCTCAGTAATATGTTACCACAGCCGACCTCCTTTCTAGTGCTGTACAATAAATACATCATCAGGTCCGGCTAAGGTGAAGACACTTCAAAGAGAGCGATACGCATCCCCCACCGGCCAGCCCTCTGCAGCCGGTGATATACTCCACATTGCTGATAGCGCAGGAGAGCATTATTGCAGCTTTCCATGTGCCCGCGTTGGTTGATTTGACTGTGTGATGTTACTTTGTATACAGTGGAGATCTCTGATTGATATTCTGACCTATGCGGAGAAGTGATCACATCTCAGTGGTGATTTATGCCCCTCATTTCCTCCCGGTGTCTCCTGCTCATTTGTTAAACATACGTCTCTGTCCTTAAACTACTCCTACACCTAAACCAATCGTCACTCCTGCTCCAGACTGTGATTATTTATTCATCATTAATGCTGCATTATAAGGACGGGCTAGAAACCATTTATTCTGTATCATTGCAGAGTCGTTCATTATAATCCACCTTCCTTATTGTGCGTTTAATCTTAGCTCTATCGACCGTGAGAAACGACATGTATGGTAAAGTAATAAGCCGCTCTTGAGATTTGGGGAATAGGTTAACGCTCCAATCTCGCTTTTGTAGCCTAGCGTTCAGTAAGATACCACGTAGGTGACGGCCAATTCTTAACCCGTAGGATTTCGAAGGGAAGACGCAGGTAGTAAATAGATTTTCCATCAACGGTCAACCTGGATGAGGGTCATCGGTGCAGGATAAGGCTTTCTTTAGGTTGTTGGACCGTAGTCGAACCTAACTAATAGGAACAATGGAATAACTCTTAGGTTTGTATTCGCAAAATATTTACAAGGTTTTGTACATCTTTAACAAAGAACAGAAGCTGGTAATCATCCCCAAGACCTAGTACCGCACCCGCCAACCATCCAAGCCCCCCGCTGCTTCCCCACCCGATCTGGTCTATTCTATACAGGAGTGGCAGGGGGCAACCTGGGAGAAACCAAAGATCGTCAGCATGGAGTGTGATTTATGTAAATCATGCCCAAAGCTCCACCCCCTGGTAAGCAATATAATATCTTTTGCTGTGGATGGGCGGTGTTACCATCATCAAGCCTCGTCTAGCGTACTAACAATCTGGATGGTGGCACTGATTTACAGGAGGTCACTTTCTCAGCCCTGGGGGTATATTTACTAAGCAGTGAGATTGCAGTGAGAATGAAAATTAGGGATGTTGCCCATAGCAACCAATCAGACTTGAGTACACATTCTCCAGTATGTCAAATGAAACTGAGAGCTGATTGGTTGTTGAATCTAAATGGTTGTTATGGGCAACATCCCCACTTTCCAATCTCACTGCAATCTCACCGCTTAGTAAATATACCCCCTGGTCTTCGTGATATATTGCCGACAGTGTCGGGATTCCGGGAGAAGATTCCAAAGTTCGGTGAGTCTCCCGGACAGTCTGGTACAGTCGGCTTTTTAGAGTTTTACTCTAACGTTTACATTTGCGCAAACTGTTCTGTCCGCTCTAAATGAAATCTAGTGTCAGTGTGAGTGTGATTTATAGGACTTGTCCAGCGCCTGTATATACTATGCTCGTTGGAAGTGCCTATCTTTCACTAGTTGTAGTGTAGCAGGAAGTTTATCTGAGGATCTGCGTTCCGCCACACTCATCTCTATGATTAATGGCGAGCATTCATTTCACCAGTGTTTATTTGTGTACACGCCATTGGGAACGCGGCTCGGCGATGCTATCTGGCCTTTCCTCTGCCTTGTTATTAAAATGTTATTTTAGATTATGAATTGGAAGCGACGAGCGATCCGTCATTGCGAGGTCTTCTACATACCTGATTATGACGCGGCCAGTTCCCTATGATATTAATGGAGTCTCTGGCACTATTTCATAATGGAGAGAGACAAATAGTATTATGCGGGGGTAGCACAGTGGAGGCATTTCTACAAACCTGTGAATTAATGTTGCTAGGCAATGCTTTTAAACTTTATAGCACTCCCTAGACTAATACTATTATATGCAATAACAGCGTCGGTTATACAGCAATGTTCTCTTATTCATGTCACTCCCACGTGGGGACACTTTTATATGCTGCTCGTGTTCCTTTTAGGCTTTTTTTTTGTCTTTCTGCACCATTTTTTTTTCTAGTGTTAGGAAATTTGTTATTTTACAACTTTATTTTGGACCGTGGCCACGTGGAGGGAGGATTGACCACTCGGAAACGAGAAAGAATTGGTTTTAGGTGGGGATTGAAACTTTNGGTCTTATCTGCTTCTTTTAGTTTGTTTAGGTACCAAATAAATAGTTTAGGCCCTTCTGGCGTCATACTGCACAAACGTTTTTGGAACCCGGTGTCTAAGGTCATAGGCAGATGGGGATTTTCTTATTAGAGATTTATTATTAGAGATAAGTTTGAGCCAGTGTTTCCAATCGCTGTATTGTTTGTGGATTTTGCAAGAAGAGCAGAAAGAAGAAATATGAGGACCAAAAAAATGCTCCAAAAAGTACATTCCGCTATACAGTTGATATACTGTATATACTTTTACTTGAGTCATTGTCCTGGATGAATCTGGCTCGCAGCCTTCTTAGGTCTCCTGTGTGGCAGCGTTTTCCTCTCTGTCCCCAGATACCAGAGCTGCACATATTGCTCACAGCTAAAGGAGGGGAAAAGTGTGACACTGGCAGACAGCATGCCACTCACCCACCAGGGGGACAATAGAGACATATAGGGTAAGATCTATAGGAGCTGGGACATAGAGACCAGAGACAATGCAGTCCTATGGAGGCAATGATCCATCAGTGACATGAGCCTTTCACAGGGGCGACCAGACATACTGGGGAGGGGAGGGGGGGTGCTTATACTCGAGTCAATAAGTTAAGTATTATGGGGAGAAATTAGGTTTCATCCCTGGAAGCTTGACAGTTATGGAAACCAAATGTACCTTACTACTAATACTACTACCAAGGTCGTCATCAGGGGGGGACAGCCAGGCCCCCTGTCCCAGGCCTGGACAGAGAGGGGGACCGGCACCCTGTCACTGGCGTGTAGCAGGAGCAGAGGGAATACATATAGAAAGCAGTCCATGGCCCCGCTAGTAGTGACGGCGGCCCTGACTATAACTACTACTAATAATATTAATAGAATGTAAGCTTGTGAGCAGGGCCCTCTTCCCCACCCATTCTGTCTGTTACCACACAGTCATGTCTTATTGATTGTTAAACTGTAAAGCGCTACGTAATCTGACGGCGCTATATAAAAACCTGTTAATAAATAAAAATAAAATAAATACTAATAATAATAATATTTGCACAGATCTGGTGGGACCTTTTTCTGATCCTAGGACATACAGATCCTGGTACCAAATCCAATAGAGGAATGGATCATATTGGCATCTGGCTTTCATAGAGGCTACAGAGGCCTCACTCATGTCCTTTATTATTATTATTATTATTATTATTAGTTTTAATAATAATAATAATAATAATAATAATAATAATATTTGTACTTTATATATTCCATACACTCTTCTATCACTGGTGTACCACAGCTCCCAGCATGCTCTCCCAGACATAGCTGAGCAGAGCTTCTGTTCCCAGATACAACGTACTTGCCCAGTAGTTACAACGCTCCGGACAGAAGTTCATGTAATTACTCCTCTATGGGCGTTCACAGCAGAAACCTGACACTGTCTATCTATAATTCCCTTCATATGGGAGATTGCATGGGAGACATACTGGTGTCATTATATTCTGGGTGTCACAAACCGCAAAGCAGTTTATTGGGATCTAAATAGTCAGTGGGAATATGTTTTGCTGCATTTTCTAATTATATCCCATTTACATGACTTCATCTGACTTCTGCTGATTATTTAATGTCGTATGGAGCCATTAGCTGCACAAATCCATGCATTGTGCTGGAAAATGAGCCGTCACAATCCTATGACTATGAGGACAATCTTCATTATGTATGTGGGTTGGTGATTGCTGTGGGCCTCTGTTCGAAGAAAGTGTTTTTATATAGAGCTATCATATTATGTAGAGCAAAAAAGACTGAATAAAAGGAATGGGAAGAAGAGACCCAATGATTGAAAACAGAAAATCCAGGGGCTGGATGGCAAATTTTGGTATGGGGGGCAAGCCCACAGCAATGGCCCAACCTCAAAGGTAGGTTTCTCTCTCTTTCACGCCCTCTCTCGCTCTCTCTTGTTCTATGGGTTCATTGTGTTTATTTAGTAATATGGAACTAGATTCAGAATGAGCGTTTTTCACCACTCCCAATGGAAAATTGATCTGTTCTGCTGCTGCGAGTGGAGGGGGTAAATTATTTTAATGTTTATACAGGCCATTCTATCGGGCAGCCACCAATACATGGCTATAGTGGGCGTGCTGCTGTTGAAGCCCCTTCGAGGTCTGTGTTTGGTACTCATCACCAAGGATGGAATCCAGACTCTGGATCGCTCCAAGGAGTGGAATTCCTCCAACATGGACAAATATTTTTATGTACTATTCTACGGTCTGTGCGTACGCGAGTAATACCCTCTCCCCAGACGCTAATTACAATCAATTACAAATGTATGATTCAAATTCTGTCCACCTTGAGTTGACTCTTTGCACAAAGGGGATCGTTTCAACCAGACACCACTATATGCAATTACTAGGGGAATGGACCAATAAACGCCTTAGTGTCGGTAAAATGGGTTTCTAAATTGTTTTAAAAATGTAACATCTTCCTGTAATGTTTGGGTCTAATTATTTAATTGCTGTTAATTACTAAATTAAATAATGTGGTGGTGATATCTGGTAAGCTGAAGACAATCCGATTAGCTGATAGCCAGCAAGTCGCTATTAAGTGACTACCATGGCCACGGCTATTGGTCCTAGTGGATTTTACCAGATTGGTGGCTTAGCTGTGGACATAATCAGGGTGCGAAGTGAGGGTGTATACGGGCGTATGCCATACCGGCACTTCTCCCAATGTTGTAATTGAAAAACTACAAATCTCCATTGACTTCTATTATATTTCAGTGTGTTTACACATTTCTTACACCAGGGTCTAAATTTACTAAGCAGGGAGATTGAAAAGTGGGGATGTTGCCCATAGCAACCAATCAGATTCAAGCTCTCTGTTTAATTTTACATAGTTGAGAATGTGAGCTCAAATCTGGTTGCTATGGGCAACATCCCCACTTTTCAATCTCCCTTCTTAGTACATTTAGGCCCAGAACTCAAAGGGCCTCAAACTCATGTCCCTATTTGGTTGCTCAACCTGCATTCTTTCAGTTTCTTCTTGATAATTCAAACAGAAAACAATAACTATAGGGTGCAATGTAATAAAACCCTATGAACAACCTAAAATCCATTCAGGAGGAGGAGCAATAATCCTAGAATTTATAGTCTTAGAATGTACCGCCACTTACCTTTCTTGTTGTCCTTGTCTACATCTATGGCATCATTATCCATGTTCTTGCCAAGACTAGAAGATGTAATGTGAAGCAGATCACGAAGAGGAGAAAGCAGAGCAGGTTACAAGGGACAGACGGGCTGGATCCAGAATTTAGGTTCTAATGCAAATCTGATCCCCAAGCGAAAGATTCTGAGGGATCTGGACCATACATGCATTTGCATTAAGTAGATGTGGATCATTAACTCAACTTTCCATTAACATGAAACTATATATTACATCCCCGTTCAAGGAAGCCATTAGTTATAAAACATGTAATGTTTGGCAGAACTTAACTGAAATTAATATCCCAATTTGTTCATTTCCCGACTGTTGTGGAATCGGCTTGTCAAAATATTTGCACGTCCATCGCAAGTTATGCATCAGGTCTCAAGGACTGAACACGTTTTGTCTAATGCATTATCATTAAGTCCTTAATGTACAGACAGCAAGATGTTATGTGCCATAGAGCTGTCTGTTTATTGTCCACTGGATACATGCAGCTATTCAAGGTTCTATCTTCTACATCATTAATTCTGTCCTTGAGTTTTCGAGCCTCTTTTAGTGAGTTTGGCACCGCTATCATCCACTGCCTAATGATTTTTCCTTCCCAGCTCGCTATGAGAGCAGATATCCAGCGGCAAGCCAGTCCTCTTACAGCTCCCGTGAGGCCGAATCTCTAAGCCCTTAACAAATTCTTCTTACTCAGTTGTTTTGACAAAAATGTCAGCGCACAAATCTTTACTGGATTTAACGAGTCGAACATCTAGTAAACCGCTCTATTCTGTGTCTGTGGAGAGGGCTATGCAAAAACCTCAGCTTGCACCTGGTCAACCTGTCTTCAGATGTTGTAAAACAACAAGTCCCAGCATGCATTGTCAGGTATTGGAATCTAAGCATACTGGGACTAGTAGTATCACAACACCTGGGGAGTATGTGGTTCTCCATGTCTGCTGTAGTGGCATTATTGTAATTTTGTCTATTTAGCTAACAGTCATAGTTTTACCATTAAGAGTCTAAGGCGTACTGTATATTTTCTTCATTGCGGGAATGAAAAAGTGGAGATATTGCCCATAGCAACCAATCTAATTCTAGCTGACATTCTCCAGTATGTAATAGGAAAGTGAGAGATAGAAACTGATTCTATAAATATAGGCCTAGGGGTTAATAAAGAGTATTTAAAAAAAAAAAAAAAAAAATATATATATATATATATATATATATAATTTTTATTATTATTATTATTATTATTATTATTATTATTATTAATAATAATGATCTATTATCTTATTCCATATGGAAAGTATATCCAGTGGCAGGGTGGGCACATGATTGGGAGAAAGAGCAAGGGTTAAGAGAGGAAGTCCTGAAATCTGGACAACCACAGTAAACATGGAATAACATTGGCAAATGAGGCAAGATGGAATAAGCCAAGACTGGACAAACAATGGAGACCCTCACACAGACTCAAAGCATTACACACTAAGGACCAGATTCAGACTCTAAGCACTATTGATTTACTCACAACTTAAATTGTGAGTTTTACCCACTTGTGAGTAAGTTGCGAGTATGTCAAGAGTGCCTAAAGTTTGAATCTGGTCCTAAATATTCAAAGCAAAGAGACAGGAGGCAGGGAGATCAGCAGAGTGAGGCAAAGAGACACAAAACAAGGGTATAGGGCAGTGGTTCCCAAACTGTGCGCCGTGGCTCCCTGGGGTGCCGCAACGCTCTCATTGGGGTGCCACGGAATGTTTTTTCCGACATGGTGCCACGTTGTTAGTGTTTCTTGGAAGCACAATTTTATATAGGAGAAGTGGTTTGTTAAGGAGCTACACAAGATTTGTTATCAACCTGAAGTATTTCTGTCTATATAATAGTTATTACACTATTTTGACTCAAAAACTTAAAAATGGAAAATTATTGTGTTTTATATCACCTACGCATTACATAGCCATAGATCGTTTGTATTTTCTAATCCCGGCAATCTGCTGCTGCCCATTCACACTGCTCAGTTGTGACCTGGGCATAGGCACTGTGCTTTGGCAGCCTGGGACCAGGACAAAGAGAGCTGAGGTTGCCGTCAGACTGCATTGGGTCTATCATGAAGACCGGCTTTTACTATGCAGTCAGAACGGGGTATCAGGGGCGCCATGAAAAATTATGGAGACACTAAGGGTGGTATAGGGCAAGACAGGGCACTCAAATAATATAAACAGAGACTCAGAGGGCCCGTGGCCCCAGGGAGCAGGTGAACAAAAGGTGAGGCTCAGCGTTTAAACCGGAAGCATGTGGCAGCAAGAGCTGTTGGTTACTGAACAGCTCCCTTACCCTTTTCTTATTGGTTGTTGGCCTGGTGGCTTCGCACTACCCCCCTTAGTTAATTTACATGCCGCCACTTGAAGCATGGAAGTATACCGGACTTCCTCTGCCTGACACCAAAAGACATACATTGTGGGCGAAAGCAGGTACGTTTCACTCGGCATGTAACATCTGGGTCCAGATCTCGATTATTGTTCCCTCACTTAAGCAATTTGCAGACCTAAAGACTATTTAAGTCAGAAAAATGCTTTTTGCCTTTAAATCACTCGCACTCGAATGAATGAACTTTCATCATACAGAGAAAGACCGGATCAGTATGAATTAAGTGGGAACACCAACACTATACAGCGCTGTAAAGTAAGAACAAGTCCCGATTAGCACAAATAAACTAAAACACATAGAAGATGAGCGAAACGCTAAGGTCTGAGCCCAGCGCGTAGTAACCGAGTTTGAAAAATCTATACATTCATTGCTTTTTAACCTTCTAACCATCATCTGCGTCACCCCAGAGAAAGGCAAATAAACGCCCACCCCAAAGGAGGTAGCAACCAATTAACCCCACAAGAAGAAAAATGTTTCCTGGACAACTAATAGCGAAATCGCACAATCAAGTCATTGCAAAATAATAAATAAACACTTGAAAAAAAAACTGCTCTCCTATAACATGGTAACAAATTTCATGCGTTGGAATAGCCATTCCGGCAAGTTAGTAAACAAGTCCTGGTGTTTTCTATTGCCAAGGATTCTGATTAGTCAATAACAACGAAAGTGACTTGACAGCTTATTGAAACCAGATATGCTGCTAAATTTATCGTAACTGTACATTGGCCGACAGTCAATTGTCTTTCCTGTGCCGGCAGGATCTACAGAAACCCGACCGCTTGTTGATAGTTAATTAATATTACTTCATCATAATTGTCATCAAACAACAACAAAACCATATTTTGGAAAAGGTGTTACACGATGTGGGAAAACTTACTCCACAGACGAAATCCATTGTCTTAGGTAATTTTGTAAGTACGAATGAAACCTTGGTCTTGGCCGCAATTGTTAAATCATTAAATTTAGACACGTTAATCCTTAAACATCTGCTTGCACTTTGGATGGGATAATTATTCTTTATGCTAAACGACATTGATGGGAAAATAAAAAATTACTAATCGTAAAAGTTTCCTTGGTATCTGGACTCGTGTGTATGGTGCTCTTCCATCTGTATTCGTGTAAAAAATTTGGCAAATTATTCATTTGTTGGGAAAAATGACAAAATCTGTCAGTTAAGTTGGAGAGAGGATGATTGCGTTGTAGGATCAGGCTGGGAAAGGAATGATCAGGGGCCTAACACTTGGCTAAGAGTTTCCAAGTATCTGACTCACTCGGCATTCCTTCATAAAGACAAAAAATTCCACACATTTCAGAAATAGATATTCCCTGTGTTCCTTTTTTATGATGACCATGGACTAGAAAAGGAAGAAATATATAGTAGGTGTTGGTTTTGTCAGCGATTTATGCTGGTAAAAGTATTTACGCAGGAAAAGTGATATTAAGGTACAACAAAAACCCACTTTACAGTCTCTCCCAGGGCTCAAAGTGGGGGTCTATACGGTGGTATGCCATACCGCTGATTTAATACCGGTGATTTAACAGAGAAGCTAGAAATCTCCATTCGCTCCTATTATTATCTATGTCTCAATACCGCCACTTCTAACAGCCCATACAACCACTTCTACATTTCCACCTCGACCACTGGTCTCACTGTTATAATATTTGAATAATATGGAGCCACCATCTCTGTATAGGGAGCTGATCTAGAAATTGAGTAACAGCAAAAACATTTACAAATCAGCTAGTCGACAGGACAAACAACCTTATGTGGGAAACCCCATACAGACATAGTGAGAACATAAAAACTCCACACATATAAGACCTTGTCCATATATATCCCTGAATACAAAAAGGTATTCAGGGCTCCGGTACCGCACCTTCTTGTGGCCTCCCTTCCAATATTGCCCCCTTGTGTGTCTCCGGCCTTCCTCTCCCTCTCTCTTTCTGCCTTGTGTCTCCAGTCTTCCTCTCTGTCCCCTTTGTGTTCTCCAGCCTTCCAATATTTCCCCCTTGTGTGTCTCCAGCCTTCCTCTCTGTCCTCTTTGTGTTCTCCAGCCTTCCAATATTTCCCCCTTGTGTGTCTCCAGCCTTCCCCTCTCTCTCTCTACCTTGTGTTCTCCACCCTTCCTCCCTGTCCCCCTTGTGTGTCTCCAGCCTTCCTCTCTCTCTNTCTCTCTCTACCTTGTGTTCTCCACCCTTCCTCCCTGTCCCCCTTGTGTGTCTCCAGCCTTCCTCTCTCTCTACCTAGTGTTCTCCAGCCTTCCTCCCTGTCCCCCTTGTGTGTCTCCAGCCTTCCTCTTTCTCTCTCTACCTTGTGTTCTCCACCCTTCCTCCCTGTCCCCCTTGTGTGTCTCCAGCCTTCCTCTCTCTCTCTACCTTGTGTTCTCCACCCTTCCTCCCTGTCCTCCTTGTGTGTCTCCAGCCTTCCCCTCTCTCTCTCTCATATACCATATATCATTTAAGCTCAGGTGAGCAGAACACATGTTCTTTTTCCTTATCACAAAAGAATTTCTGCATTACCTATATTACATCAATAATAATATATATAATATGTTGCCTATCAGAGAGGGGGGTAGTCTCCCAATTCCATTGTGAATCCTGTTTATTGGAGCTCACCTGATGAATTATATTATAAAATATGCGAAATATGTGAACTGGCCACCCTAGCTCTTACGCTCCCACCTAATAACACATTAACCCACTTATCTGTGTATAGCTACTATAGGTAAATTAAATAGAAAAATTATCCAAAAAGCATAGTGACAATGGTAAAAATCTGCACTCAAAGTGGGTATTTTAAAGTGGGGGTATTGTACTAAGCCCTCCCCCCCCCCCCTTGTATAAGTCCAGCCCCCTCCAGACCTGCAATTTTGTGAAAAATGTTTTTCTGTCTGGAGGGGGGCTTGGCTTGTACAATGGGTGGGCTTAGTGCCGGTATTCAGACTGGTGTATACCAGCCCCTTCAAGCAATGCTATAAATAAAAGTTCTGAATAAGATTCCAACATACACCCAATGGTATAGCATATATAGCGATCCTTCATATTGCGCAGGACGAAATCAAAAGCGCACACAATTACCATGATCCAGATTCAATAGCAAATCACTGCAGCATTCGGAAGGATATTTTGTATACAGTGATATAGGGTTTACTCAAATAGGGCCAGATTCAGATCTTTCATGATTTCATGTCATGATTTAGTCAAGTATGTGCAAAACCATGTAGAATTGAAGGTATTCCATACCGTCGGCTAAACCATAATGAGTTTTACAAAACACGGGATATGTTGGATTTTGTGTAAATGTTGGGATTTGCCTAAAATATGTTAATTGATCAATACTCCACATCATCCCTGTTCTAGCAATACCACAATGGTAGTAAGTCAGAAACATTCCCAAACAGATGTCAAGTGTTCAGTGTGAAACGACTAAACTGAATCCTTCAAACTACAAATGCTCCGTATGTGGCCTTCAGGACAGAATAATAAATCACGCGTTATGTGAGCCAAGAATTATGATTGGGGATCCCACTTGTGCCCAGAGCTGCAGGAATAGGCTGTTATCCTGTGTTACTGAAATGAAAGTGTCGGCAATTTATAGGGAAATGCACAGCTGTCAGAAGTATCCGAACGTTTTGGCACGACCGGCACTTGTTACACAGCCAAAAACTGGTTTTGAATTAAAAATGTTAAAACACATTTGGCGGGAATGTGCAGTCATACAACCTGTCCGGGATGCGGTTATCCATTTCCTTAATGATAGGTTGACCTGTGGACTCCCTGGGTGACCTGCCCATCTGGGGGCCTCACCGACCCTTCTAAATAAAAACGAACCCCCCACATTGTGATTGCAGCTATTGCTAGACATCGGAAAGAACCTTCAGCCCAGGTTTGGCAGATAGCCTATATAGAAGAAATCACATAGGACCAGATTCAGACTTTAGGCACTATTGACTTACTCACAACTTACTCACGAGTGGGAAACACCATAATGAATTGCAGGGGAGGTAAAATTAATGTTCGTGTTTGCATGCAGAGAGAATACTTTATTTTTGCATTTTGCGCATATTTGAGCATTTTGTGAGTAAGTCAATAGTGCCTAAAGTCGTAATCTGTTCCATATTGTCGACTCTAAATGATCTAACGTTCCACCAGGTTTGGGTCTCATGGTATAGTATATTAGCTGATTCATCCAAATATAATATTCTTATCAGTGGTCGAAGTGGAAATTTAGAAGTGGGGGTATGGACATTTAGAAGTGGGGGTATGAAAACACAGAAAATAATGGAAGTCAATGGAGATTTTAAGTTTTTCCATTACAACAGTGGGAGAAGTGCCGGTATGTCATACCCCCGTATACCCCCTCACTTCGAGCCCTGATTCTTATTGAATATAACATCTAATAATGCAGTATGAGGGTGGGGATGGAGGGCACAATATATATCATACCACATCCAAAGCCCCATCCCCTGAACAGGAAACCCATACAATTGCTATGAATGAGCAGACGTGATGTCATTAAACCCCATTCATAGTACTGATCAGGGCTGGAGGTTGTGATTTACATTAAATTACTGTCCTGGGAGATTTGCCGACACTCCCGGGATCCTGGGAGAATCGCCCGAAATCCAACCCTGAATATAATGTATAATATCTNAGTGCAGTTGCTCATTTTACTTTGCAGAGGTGAAGATTTTTACGCATTGTATTATTTAGGTGCCTAGAATTCAGTCTCTCCAGCAGAAATATACTGGATGCCCCCACTCTGCTCCTCATCCATCAGGAGTGACCCCGGGGTGACAGTGTGCATCTTATACCCCATGTCCATTATAATAACAGAAACAGCAGTTATACAAAGCTGCACGTTTATCTCCTGGAAATCTTTCACTACATTATGGGTCTTTATTTGTTTTACTTGTAAGATGAGCAGATGGATACAGGCACCATGACTGGGACTGGACCAGGATGAAGGAATTACCTGATACAATAAACGAGGTCCATTTTAGATTATGGGGTGAATTTAGAATAATAAAGAAAACATCTGTCCTTTCCCCCTCCCTGGCCTTTATTAAACCCCCAGCAGTAGTGGCATAACTAACATGGGTGCAGCGGGTAAGGGGCCCTGGGAGGAAAATGATCCCATGGCTGTAGCCTACACTGCACCAATAAAGGTGTGCTGGCAGCTTACACAGCATATATACTGTACTTCTTAATGCTGTCATCTGCTGGCAGGAAAGGTGGGACACCACACACGCAATGAACATAATGGCTCCGTAGAAGCGATATCTTTACACGCTAATGACTTAAGCTGGCCATACACTATGCAATAAATTGTTCCATTTAGCTTTAGTCAAGAGTAGGTAAAACCATGTTGAATTGCAGGGGAGGTAAATGTCATTAATGACAGTATTACAGGTGAGAGATGATGTTTCCAGCNCAAGTGTAATAACAGTGTAACAGTAACGCTGGTCAGTATCTGTGTGCAACATGCAACAATAAAGTATTCTCCCTGCATGCACACACTGACATTCATATTAACCCCCCCCCCCCCCTGCAATTCAGGCTATGGTGCCCAGAGACTTAGCATGTGTGTGTGTTGACAGCAATAAGTTGTCTATTCATACAGAAATCAGCTTTGGGCCTCATCACATGCACCCTTGGTTCTATAATGCTATATTATCATAATATACTGGTCTCCCATATCTACGTTTTACATTCTCTTTGGAGTTTTCCTTTACTTTACATATAAAGAAAATGTATAAGTGACTTATACATTGACCCCCTCTATCGTGCCTTAGTCCTGTACTTGATCATGCTTTGGAATCCAACAGATGTGACCTTTAAGTTGAGATCATACATCATTAATAGTCCTAATTATTAAAATGTGCGTTTAGAGAATTAATTATAGATTCATTGAGTGAAATATTCCTGTCTGGAGGGATTGAGTTTCACATCTACAACACAGATTAACAAGAGACAGATAAGACATCAAGTCTTGTGTTACGCCCTTACCTTCTCCAATAGTATCTGGTGTTCTGGCCACAATGTGGAGTTCACCTTGACCGGGTACCTGCCTGATGACCCAAAGCCATTTACGTGACATTTACTGGCCCTGCCTGTATCCTTTGCAGTGATTAAGGAGAGGTATTAAGATAAGCGTAAACGATTTATGACCGCGGTACCAATATCATTATTCATTAAAATAAAAGACACATGAAAGGAAACATTTTCGGGAGATGGCGAAGGGAAAACTCAGACATCTGTTTGAAATTGCAGGTTTAGGAATGTCAATGAGGCAGATACATTCTGATGCGAAACATATTACACCCATTAAGCTAATAGTAGTAAAAATATGAACATTTACTTTAAAGTCGGAGGTGATTTGAGAATTACAATCATATGTGTTTTTCTTAATAATACTGTATGCTCAACTCAATTCTAGGTAATATAATTAGAGGAGCTGGAATTAGCTGTGGCAGATCAGGAGCTACTTAGTAATTACGCATGGCGCTGAAAGTACAGTAACGCTATTATACATTGATACGTCTAGAGGAGCATAACCATCGGTGTGGAGTTGAGGTTCAACGTTACAGCATAATGCAACATGACACTTATAATAGACGTTGTGCTATACACCATCTTGTTCTAAGCCGTATAATAGTAAGATTCAGTAATAATAATAACAACGGGGAACGCAAACATGGTACAGGAAGGAAACGGAAGGGTGGGTGAACATAGGTAGTTACATCATACAGTATCGCACAGTCAGTGTTGCGAGCGAGGTAGTGATATTTCATCATATAAGGGAACTGACCGTATAAGCCGCCATAGGCTGCAGTGAGGATCTGGTTAATAGAAGCGGTAGGTTAGGGTTAGGCTACAAGGGAGGGAATGAATCTAGAATGTGGAGGGTTAGGGTTAGGCTGTATGGACCGAACATATTGTACAAAGGGAAGGTTAGGGTTTGGGTGAAGTGAGGAACTAGTTAATATAAAGAGAAGCTTAGTGTTGGATGATGGATGTGAGAGATGGAGATAGGGTAATGATAGGGGAGGGTTAGGAATACTACAAGGCAGAGGTTTCCAAACTTTATCAGTTCAAGGCACCCTTAGGTCTCCATATTTTTTTCAAGGCACCACTAAGACAAAGTAATTACCAAGCAATTCCTATTTATTAGGTTTTCAAGTCAAAATAGCGTCAAGTCAAGTCTTTTGTAGATATTTTACAAGAAGTACAATTGTGCTTCTAAGCAACACTAGCAATGCGCCACCACATCGCATCCCAGTTGGAGCGTCGCAGCACCCCAGGGAGCCTAGGTACACAGTTTGAGAACCACTGCTAACGTGTTTCCCTGATAATAAGACACTGTCTTATTTTTTTTTTTTGGTCTGAAAAAACACCACAGGGCTTATTTTCGGGGTAGGTCTTATTTTAATTAACAGTGACAGAGAATTATAGAAACAGTTCTGCTTTTATCCCCATCATGTCCTCCAGTCCTACTTTTATACCCATCATTCCCCTTAGTCCTGCTTTTTTATTTATTTATTTTTTTTACAAACTGGGGAATTCGCTAGGGCTTATTTTCTGGGCAGGGCTTATGTGTCCATGTGTCGTCAGCGAGTCATCATCATTGCAGGATTTTCTTTATTATTTGTAGGTTCTTCAGGATATGGTTGCCATCAGCGGCCCTGTTGAAAAAGGACCATTTGAAGCGGCAAATCATACCTCTTTCGTGACTGTCATCTATTACTATGGACCTGTCATTTCACAAGAGCTGGAGTGCCGCAGTCCTAGTCTAGTGTTCCAGGATTGTGTGTAATGAGAATGTCCTGAAGATATTCCAGAATGGGGACATGATTCCATGATAAGTTAAGCCTATAATGAGATTGAATCAGCCAGAGAAACAGCCAAAGCTGCTTTTATAATAATGTGAACTCTTTCCAAAAATGACGTTTTCGGATATAGTTTTGATTTAAAGGAGCACTAATAATACACTTTTATCCAGTTTAAGTAGATGTCTTGTAGCAGGTCACAAATAACCTGTCAAACGTTTTACTGCTGTAATACAGCTTGGTATATGTGATGTGTACTGTAACGTGCCTTGAGAGTGTCTATCTTTTTGGAGCAGAATGGCCTTATCTCACCATTCTCTGTTAAGTCTTGTGTACAGTTCTCTATGGATTAACTCATCCTTTGGCCCTAAAATGTGTTTGACTGGCTCCTAAATTCATAGTAGTATCCACTGTGTATACATGACTTGTTTATTGTTAAGTGGTGTTTGTAGCTCTGTTTAGTAAACGAATCGTTTACGAGACGTTGGATTCGCTCATCTGCCAAGTTTGGTGAGCAGCAACATGAAGGGTTTTACTAATCAATAATGAGATGTCTCATCTGGGGCCTCTCTACCCCATATACACAAAAGATGCTGATTTCAGCACTAATCCGTGCAGTTGCCTCGGTTTATTGAGGTTCCAAAATCCCATTATGTAACTTGCATTTTATATTTCTAGATGGTAATGTTGCTGGGTGGCAGCCAGTGGTGCACAGATGGAGAAAATATGTGTGAAATTGTGTTTGCACAGAACAGCACTCATAGAGATTATTGCATAAAATGGAAGTGCTGGTTATGCACAGCATCGCCTCGTATGCTATAAGGCAGGGAGTCAGTTCTGTGCAGTGTCATAGACGTCCGGTCAGTAGAAGAGATCGTTGAATGGTAAGTGGAGCACAGTGCTGTGCTGTCACCACACTTCTTATACATTCCTATATTACATGCAGGGCAATTGCTGAAGTGGATATTTAGAAGTGGAGGTATGGACATTTAGAAGTGGCGGTATGGACATGTAGAAGTGGGGGTATGGACAATTAGAAGTGGCGGTATGGACATTTAGAAGTGATGGTATGGACATTTAGAAGTGGCGGTATGGACATGTAGAAGTGGGGGTATGGACATTTAGAAGTGGAGGTATGGACATTTAGAAGTGGTGGTATGGACATTTAGAAGTGATGATATGGACATTTAGAAGTGATGGTATGGACAATTAGAAGTGGTGGTATGGACATTTAGAAGTGGAGGTATGGACATTTAGAAGTGATGATATGGACATTTAGAAGTGGTGAAATGGACATTTAGAAGTGGTGGTATGGAGGCACTTAACAATAGCAAGTACCTGAGTGACTAGGTGGCTAGTAGCCATCCAATACCTTTCCACCTCTGGGCAATCCCCCCAAATGTGTATGAACGTATTTTTCATTCAGCCCCCAAGATAGATTATTAAATATACCCTTCACAGTCTTGTATCACACATGGTTAAAATGCAAGCCCGGCTGCCCACTCCTTCTGACCTTACCCAATGGCCCGTATACCATCAGCCAGTGGCCGAGAACCCCTCATGTAGATGAATGCTACTGTACTGATGACACAAATGTAAGAATGCAATGAGCCGCCAACTGTTTGCGTAAGGAAAATACATTGCGAAGCAGGACTGAATCGGCCCCTTAGAGACTATGACAAGTGCGTGCTGTGAAGATCTGTAGTTCCCGTCTGTCCCTAATATTGCACAATCATCATATTACAAGCACTACAGCTCTAGAGGGATTTCAAGTCTTTCCTTTCCAAGATGTGGCACATTATTTTCCAATCCTCATTTCATGTCAGGAATGTTGTGACGTCCTAAGAGCTGGAATGGTCTGCAAGGAAATATGTCAGGCATGTGGATAGGACAAGGTCTTATGCTGTAACATTCCTGTGACCTTGCAATTTTTGGTGCTTTTAGAGATTGTTCTTGACGTGGAAACTTTAGTTTAGCTGTTCCAAGGGGTTATGTTTTGTATAGGAACAAAGATTAAGAGCAGGTTTTTAACTCTCAGACTTTTCTGTCTCGTTTGAAATGGATAAACATTTTATATGTGGATCCTAAACATTGCCAGCACTTGTCATCTGCCAGCAGGGGTAAAGTAGACCTGAGTTGGTGTACATCCACCCTTAGGTGTGCCCTCTGTCTGTGTAACAATCCACTGCTTCCAAACGCACTGCTTCCATTTCCCTTTGGAGGAGTTGGAGAAATTAGGTTGGGCACTGGCAGTCCGTCCATGTGTAGTGAGTGGTCAGGTCTGTAAGATTCATATCTTAAGATCCCATGCTACCATATTATGGCGCTCACCCAGGGAGTATTTTGTTGTTTGTATTAAACCCCTTCCAGCACCAGGATTAGCATTATTCCTCTCCGAGAATTCTGAGGTTGTTTAAATGTGTATTTTATCCTCCAACCACTAGTGGTCACCCTACAGTGTCCTGTTTTTCAACCTGCTCCACAGGGACTGATCCAATTGCAGCCTGCTCTGTCTCAGTGTGTGCTTAGCTNACTGTTACCATTCACAGAGAGGACATCAGTTCAGGGTGAGATTCCCTTCCAGGCTGCTGCTATCATTGTCACCTCTGTCACACAGCTGTCTTCCTGCAAGTATTATCTGTAATGGCACTGTCTTATTGTCGACACAGCAATATCCCAGGCTTTTGAACCTGGGATATTACTGTGTTACTTACTATCCAACGTCTTCAGACTCTGATAACACTGCTCCTTGTACTTGGGATCTTTCACTGTCCTAAAGAAGTATTTTTTTAAAAACCTTTTTACTTTTTACTATTGTAATCCACTAAAAACCTGGGTTTTGCAGTTCATATTGGTGGCTTCCCGCGTCAGATCTGGGAATAACTCCAGGGTTCCATTCCCGGACACTCAGGTCCGTAGAGGTATTTGCAGGGAACCCATTTACCCTGCGCTGTGACCCGGAATGTCCTGGCATGACAAGTGTAACAGAAGTCATTGACTCTTCTGTATACAAGACTATGATAGTAAGCCATTAAATCTAGCTAATGCCTCAGAAGAAACTGTATCTCAGTTGTGATTACACGAAGCCAGTATCAGTCATCTCCGACTCTACAAATATAAACAGTGCGCAGAGTTATCACAATCTCCGAAAACAAACATTTACAGCATGTGATGGGAATATTCTGTATCTCTGTTAATGTTACTATGTCACATGGTTATACCACACAGCAGGGCTCGAAGTCGGCCGGTATATGCCGGTATGGCATACCGGCACTTTTCCCGCAATGCCGCGCCTCTTTTCTAAGCTTCACCCCCTCAGCACTGGAGGGGGGGAGGACTTTAGTTAAAAAAATTGTGCGTTGGAGGGAGCGGGGCTTATGTAAGGGGCGGGGCTTACAATACCCACTTCGAGCCCTGCCACACAGTAATGTTACCATACCTCCCAACTTAACAGAGCCTTAGAGCAGGACACATAGGCCCCGCCAGACTCCGCCCCCATCATGCCAACTCCGCCCATGCCATCACTGACTCCTCCCACGTCACACTCAGCCCCGCCCCATTCCACCCTTTTCGCTGCCACGACTCGCAGCACATGTAAAAATTTTAATGATTAAAAATTAAAAAGTAAGTTTGATCCCTTAGCGGGACAAACAGGGAGGCGGGAGGGACAACGGTCCCCCAAAAGCAGGGAGGTATGATGTTACTAGGTCACATGATTATACCACCCAGTAATGTTACTGTGTCACATGGTTATTCTATACAGTAATGTTACCAGAGCACATGTTCGTTCTGCGGCTTTCCAGGTGCATAGCATGCTGGGACTTGTAGTGTCACAGTACCAGGAGAGCCGCAGATTGCCTACCCCTGCTCTATGCTGTCTTTTCTTTCTGCTTTGCGTGTTGTCCCTGCAGCCCTGATGCAATCCCTGTCCATTGGAGTGTTTATAGGGGTTTACTGAAAGTCCTGAGGCACCTTGTAAGAAAAAAAAAATATTAAGAGCTCTGTTAAGTTTATTAACTTTCCTAATCAGATTCAGCTTTACTGACTCCCTGGAGCCTGAGAGACACACATCTGGACGCCTGTCACAAGCCCTGATTGTCCCAGTGTAAATAATAAATGGATTTTTTTTTCTTCAGCCTGTACCAGCATTAATCATTCTGCAAAACACTCACAGCTACATACTACTTTATATTATACGTCAGAATATGCGGGTCACACTAATGGTGCAACATACAACTGCGTATAAGTGCAACCCTCGCATTTCTCAGTGGGCCCATCAACCAAACCTGTCCTAGCTTTTACTGAACACCACAACATAGCAAGCTGTGGGGTGCATGCAGTATATCTAAGGCTCTGGCAATGCACTGGTGCAGCCAAGACTCAGCTGTCCTGCCAGGACTGCCATCAGAAATAAAGGGACCCAGCAGGACTGCCCATCGGGCCTTGCCTCCCCCCCACCTATCTCTTACTCGGCTCAGGCTTTTCCCCCACTTCCCCGCTCTGTTTGGCCTTTTAAGTGAGGTGCTTGGGTGGTCCGTGGTCGAGGCTTGGGCAGCCCATGGCCAGAGCTGGGCGGTCAGTGGCCGGGGTTGGTGGCACATGATGAGCAGGGCCTATTTGTCCCAGTCTCCTTAAGGCAAATGTTGGGAGGTGTGCAGGCAGCTTCTTCTCCGCTCACTAGCGCAGTACTGTAAACAAGAGTTTCCGACTATCCCGGGAATTTCTGGCATACCCAAGAAGTATGAACAATTCTTCCGGCATCCAGAGGGATCCTGCAAACTTCCCAGGACCTGTACTTATAGGCAGCTCTTTAATGAAAATGACTAAAAAAGCCCTTATCATGAATGAATATGGTGGGTGGGACGTGGGCATGTCCCACCTCCAAGCCGCCTTCTTTTTGCTTATCCCTCCCTGCTGTGAAGTGAAATGCTACCCCCTGGCACACACACCCCACCTGTTGCCCATGGCATATCCATCATGGACAATGGATATATATATAGGGGTAGGCCTGGATCTGTATGCGTCTCTCATCTGGGCATAGTCATTGAGAAGGAATGACGCTGCACCATTCATTCAAGTCTGGGTGAAACCAACTGTTTTTGTGCTGGCAACAATTAACTTTTGGGTGTCTTACATGTAACAGTGAAATGAAACAGCACCACGTTGATCGTTTCATTGATTTGTGTTGGAAATATTTAGAAACTCGATCCCTCATTTCATATATACAAATGTATTTTTAGAGAGGAAAGCAACGCGGGGATGACTTATACACGCTACAAGTCATTTTATTTTGGGGAGTTTGTAACGATTGCTGATTGCTTTCCTACAGTAAGTGTTAAAAGGTTTCATTGCGTATTGCACATAGGACACCCGATGTTAATGTTCACTACTGCCAAAATATCATCACCTTAAATAAAGGCTCTTCTAATAATATCAGGGTGGCTGATTCTCTGGAATTTCTGGGAGAGTCACGAAGTTCGGGCATTTCTCCCGGGATCCTGAAGCAGAACTTTCAGGCAGTTATTTAATGTGAATCAAGGCCTGAAGCCCTGATCATGACTATGGATGGGCAGAACATGGCGGCATCCTACGATTGAGCATAAGGTGTGGGGCTTTGCATAAATCATGCCCTCATACCAAGCTGTCGTCTATTTGTCTCTCTCAGGGGAGGCTAAAAAGTCGACAACCCTGAATAATATCACAATGGTGCTAGAGCCTATCTACGAGTTAGGAAGGTTGGAGTTGGGCTGCAGGGAAAAGAGTGTAAGCGTTAGGCTAAGTGGAATGGGTTAGGCTGTGGGAGTGCATTGTTGGGGTTAGGCTCCTGGGAATAGAGGGTTGGGGTTAGGTGGTTGGAATGGAGGGTTAGGGTTAGGCTGTGGGGAATGGAGTGTAAGTGTTAGGCTAAGAGAAATGAAGATTGGGGTTAAGCTCCAGGGAAAAGAGGGTTGGGATTAGGCTCCGGGGAATAAAGGGTTGGGGATAGGCTGTTGGAATGGAGGGTTAGGGTTAGGCTATGGGGAATGGAGTGTAAGCGTTAGGCTAAGGGGAATGGAGTGTAAGCGTTAGGCTAAGGGGAATAGAGGGTTGGGGTTAGGCTGTTGGAATGGAGGGTTAGGCTATGGGGAATGGAGTGTAAGCGTTAGGCTAAGGGGAATGGAGGGTTGGGGTTAGGCTCCGGGGAATAGAGGGTTGGAGTTAGGCTGTTGGAGTGGAGAGTTAAGGTTAGGCTACAGCAAGTGGAGGGTTAGGAATAATTTGCTGGTAATGAAAGGAGGGG
>JABWIB010000513.1:101099-112298 GCA_016617825.1 Platyplectrum ornatum
GAAGTGGTGGTATGGACATTTAGAAGTGGTGGTATGGACATTTAGAAGTGGTGGTATGGACATTTAGAAGTGGCGGTATGGACATTTAGAAGTGGCGGTATGGACATTTAGACATGGGGGTATGGACATTTAAAAGTGGTGGTATGAACATTTAGAAGTGATGATATGGACATTTAAAAGTGGTGGTATGGAAATTTAGAAGTGGGGATATAGACATTTAGAGGAGGTAATATGGAAATTTAGAAAATGTGTTATACATATGGTGATATAGATATTTAGAAGTAGCAAACTGGAAACATAGAAAATAATAAAAGTGAATGGAGATTTATATATATTTTTTTTCATTAAATTAGTGGTAGATGTATGGCATACTCTCGTATACACCCCCATTTTGAGCCTTGATCCAAGCACTACTACATTCAATTCCAACCATTTCCGTTCTGAGACACAGACTTCCAGCAGTCAGGGACTATTTTTTAGTTTTACACATACCTTCTTCAGTGTAAACTATTTACCTCCTTCATTAGATTAGATCCCTTAGATTTGTATACATGGAGTTAGCTTTTATGCCTTGTGTTGGTCTCTTTATAGACTGCAGTGTAATGGTCTAAGGTCTGAAAAAGCTTTAATGTTCAAGGACTTATCACTTGCCCCAGGGTGGCTCTTTTACTCTTTATTGAATTTTCATTTCATCCAGATGTTACTAATGGATCAGCAAATCCAAGTATATCGTGTGTCCAAATACACGTCACAAAGTAAAATATGGATACAAATATGTGTTCAGGAAAAGTTATCCAGAGTGACTTTGTTTGTGTGCTGGACCAGGTGGGAAGTTGGAGGCAACACAACAGGACTGAAGCCAATCATGAATGGGGCTTTCAAGCCATTGCTATAGAAGAAAACCAATATCTCTTAATAAAAAGATAATACCTATAATACCTATAATCAGTAATGGGTGTGGGAATACGTTGTTCCTGGCAGATTTCAGACCCCCCAACATGATTCATTCCATCAGGTACCAAACATTCTATTCCTGAGCTTCCAACAATCAGTTACTATGGAAACCACCTGTGTATAAGACAGTTACTGTCGCGGCATCAAAAAGGGGCGGGGGTTGGGCGGGTAGGAGGCGGAGTCTGGTGTGTCAGGGGCAGAGTCAGGCAGGTCCAGGGGTGGGGCTTATGTGTCCCGCAGCCCGAACTTTAAAAGTTGGAGGGTATGATATAGCTATAAGATGTTTAGTAAATTATCTACATGACCTCTCGACTGTTTCTATTTATTGCAGGTTTTTTCTGTAACGTTATGTATTTATCAAAACCGGTCCACATGAAAAAGTGAAATAATATCTATATAAAGCATGCTGCGGCCTCAGCTTGTAGTGAATATGATGTAATGCATATTTTTGTTGTTTTAAACCCGTCCGGTGCCAAATAATTATTCATCCAGTATGTGTCCGTGCATCAGGCATAATACCACAGTACCAATGCACTGACAGCCATGAGTTATCTAATGCCATGAATGCCGGAGAAGTTTCCATTTGTTTTAGCATATACTTTATGTTGTAATTAGCAGAGGAGACTAATTAAAACCTCGTGCAGCCGGGGTCATAAACTTGAGACTGCGTTCAAAGCATGACATTCCTGTTTTGTTTGGGAAGATTAAGTAAAGATGGCTTCTGTATCCAGGTGTAAATAACATTCCATAGTGTTTATATGACTTCCATTGGATGTGGTTATTTCGAGGACTGTCGTAGACAACAGAACTCCAACACTTCTCTTAATTCTTACTATAACCTTACCGTTCCACAGCCCTAACCCCAAGCCTCCCTGCAGCCTGACTCCAACGCTCCTAACCCAAATTGCCTTTTACCCATAGCAGCCAATCAGATTGAAGCTCTCAGTTTTATATTACATACTGGAGAATGTGAGCTTGGCTCTGATTTGTTGCTATGAGCAACATCCCCACTTTTCAATTTCCCTGCAGTCTCCCTGCTTAGCATATTCAGGCCCAGGGCTAGTATTTGACCAGAATGCTTGGTCCATTGCCATCACCATAAAGGGTAAAATAATCCACTTTATTTAAGGACAGTCTGCGTTTAAGACTGTCTGAATGAGTGCTTACTTATGTTGGATTCACTTTATAATCCTCCGTAGTAAATCATTTGATACATCTCCCAGTAAACTTGCTGGATTCCATTAGTTCTCATTTAGCTGATTAATTCCCGCTCATTGTTTTTTTTTTTATGATTTTGACCCTTATGAAAATATAAAATAAAATACCTGATTTGCAAACATGAGGTTTGAATCAGAGACAGATTGTAATCACCAAAAAGTATGCTCTGATTGTGTGTGTTTATTTTTCCGTTCAATCCTCTCTGAAGGTTTTGCTACTTTTTGACATTCCTTGTGAGATCACGGCACAGAAAGCCAGTACCGCCGGCTTCGTGTTGAGTCAGCATCGCGCTTATTGGATAGGGAGAAATATCTGATCTCTCTGCCATAAAGTCCCAAACTGCGTAGAAGACAAAGAAACAGCAGAGGTCAAAAAATTGGAGACCATTTGGTGACTTTTTTGTCCTTGGGTCATTATTGTTTTTTGATATTAAAATAAATCAAATGTTTTTTCTCCAAGACGGGTGGTCGGGTGGTTGACGTGTTCCAAGATGGGTTCATTCTACTTCGAAAATCCCACAACCAATGTAAGGTGTCTGAATATTGACAATCTATTTTATAAATATATATTTCTTCTATCTCCTGACTCTTGTACCCAAGGGTATGGACCATAGAAGAGGATCAGGATATAGCTGCAGGCTAAATGAAACTGGAAAAGGACCATAAATGAACACATCCCCCCATAAGCCTACACACACTAGACAGAGGCGTTCTGATCCATGTAGATCCACAATTAACCTCAAGTTATTTCAAATATACATCAATAAGCATCAGAACAAAAGTGTTCATTCAGTACAATCATAGAAACGTTAATATTCTATTCTCATGAATACGCTTAATGGGTCAATGAGTGTTGCCCCAGAGTTGGGGCAACAGAGTTTGTTGCTGGACCGATTGTGTGAGTGAACACTGGAGTACACTCTGTTGCCATAAGAGAGAGGCACGTCCCCTTTGGACAACCTTGAGGACAGGGTAGTATTTTCTAAAAAATGCCTAAATGACAGAGTGTGTGTGATAGTTGGAGCCAATAGTAGTGCTGAGGAGCGCCAAGGACAGTGCATGAAAGGACAGCGAGTAGTCATCGCAAAGACCTGATTGGAACGGATTGTTTAGCCCTGGGAATGAGGGGAAGTACGTCTGTAGTGACATCACATAGTTGAAAGAAAGCCCGTGTCCATATTGCCATATTTTGATTAGTGTTGTGGCAAGAGGACATCATTGTCCTCCATTACACTCTACTCCACACTATTGGAAAATCCTGAAAGGAACATCTAAAGATGAACTGAAAAGTCCCAAACGTCATTAATGGGTTAATTACCATCTCGGTTCATACAGGGTTTCATCCTGTGATCCATCAGAATAAAAAAAAAATCTTTACGAAGATTTCCATATTGTGCAACAGGTTATGTTGAGGTCTATTATATCATTTAAATGAACACTTGTGGCCCACTCTTTTATCATGGACCCCGTAGAAGCCATTGCTCCTGCTCCCACAGTGTCCAATACAAAATTGCATACCTC
Source organism: Platyplectrum ornatum (assembly GCA_016617825.1). Classification (NCBI taxonomy): domain Eukaryota; kingdom Metazoa; phylum Chordata; class Amphibia; order Anura; family Limnodynastidae; genus Platyplectrum; species Platyplectrum ornatum. Next base: position 104,792 of record JABWIB010000513.1, read on the forward strand.
CCAACATTTACATTGCAGAGATTGGGACAAATAAGTCCCACCCCCGCCTCCATCTGACTCCTCCCAAGCCCCGCCCCGCCCCTGCCAAAGCCCCTAATATTATCTTCATTTTATTTTTTACTTTTCATTTAAAAAATAAATGTAAAAAATCCTCAAAGCCTACCAGTCCATTTATTAGGACAAACTGGTAGATGGCCAGGACAGTCACCCGAATGCAACACTGTCCCATTGAAATCGGGACAACTGGGAGGTATGCAACTGATACTGTGGACGCTTTCCCTCTTGACGGCCCTTAATAGGTGCATAATGTCATACTGCATAAAGGCAAGCTTCACATTACAAGTCTCTGGTTTTTGTACAGTGCCTTTAATGGTTTATTGGAGGAACGAGATTGACTGTAAAACATAGATATCCCAGCTTAGGTCTTGGCCCATAGTCAAAAAGAAATATGGGAGCGTAAAAGCCATAAACAGGTTACTTCTAAGTGTATATAAGAAAGTTTGCTTTATGGAGCTGAATAAAGTCAGGTCAGACTTGTAGAGGATTCCTTTCATACACGTGTGTGTCTCCATCAGGGGTTGACCGGTGTGTCTGTGGCGGTTCTGGCCAGCCTTATCCATGTGACCGGCACAGCAGACATTTATTTTGGATGTGATTTGTGGGGGGTTTATGTTCCTCTGAAAGGCCCCCTGGGATCACGAGTTATGGAAACCTTACAACCAATAAAAGGGTCAGATATGAGACAGCACCTCTAGATACATTTATTTCCATTGTTTCTCTACAGCATTGGGTTTCCGTGAAAGTAACGTTATATCTGATGCATTATAATATAATATATCTGACACATTATAATAAAATATATCTGACACATTGTAATATAATATATCTGATGCATTATAATATAATATATCTGATGCATTATAATATAATATATCTGACACATTATAATATATCTGACACATTATAATATATCTGACACATTATAATATATCTGATACATTATAATATAATATATCTGATGCATTATAATATAATATATCTGATGCATTATAATGTAATATATCTGACGCGTTATAATATATCTGACACATTAGAATATAATATATCTGACACATTAGAATATAATATAATATATCTGACGCATTATAATATATCTGACGCATTATAATATAATATATCTGACACATTAGAATATAATATATCTGATGCATTATAATATAATATATCTGACGAATTATAATATAATATATCTGACGCATTATAATATAATATAGCTGACACATTATAATATAATATAGCTGACGCATTATAATATAAAATTAAGTAAGTATGGTTAATACCTCAATACAAGTTTGTCCAGTTGCCTCAGAGAGCAGTCCACACAGCTGGAACTCCCTGGCCTAGAACATAGAGGAGATGGAATGCAGATGACCATAGGACTGAATGCAGCTCTCAGTTTTCATTCATTAGCCTATATTTACTAAACTGCTGCAATGGAAAAGTGGAGATGTTGCCAATAGCAACCAATCAAATTCTAGTTCTCACTTTATTACATTCTAGAGCAGTCATTCCCAATGTGGGCAATATCGCCCATCAGTGGGCTAATGAAGTGGCATGGGGTGGGGGGTGACGATGAAGAGTTAAGATTACTTTGGAGGGCAATTTTATATGAGTTTGGGCGATAGGAAGACTTGGCTTACATGAAGATTTTGAAGCAGTGATCATACATACAGGGGGTCAGCCGCGCTCTGCACTATATGTGTGTATATTACTTACCTGCTGGCTGCACCCTCCGCACCTCTACTGTGTTTTTTTGTTTTTCTTTTTATCAAACTTTGTATTACATGTGGGTTTATTATGGGATCCGGACACTAGAGCAGTGTACTCTTTTAATGATTTGCAATCTTAATGGGTTGTGGGGTGAGTATTAGCACATTACAGTATATGCATACCTCGCAACATTTAGGGGTTCAAAAATAAGACAAATTAGTCCTGCCCCTGCCTCCGCTAATCCCCAATTGGCCCACACAGTCCCCCTTCTGCCGCCGCGATCAGGGCAAAATTTTACTTTTAATAAAACATTTTTAAAAAACTCAATACCTCCCAGTTTATTCACAGTCACCCAAAATCGAGACTGTCCCGATGAAATCAGGTCAGTTGAGAAGTATGGTATATGTCATCATATAAATACTTATTGTGACATCTATTAATCCATACTTTCCGGTAGACAAAAGTGTGATGTCATAACCCGTAAAAATGTAGTAAATAAAAAAAAAGGAAAAAACGGGAGGGCGAGAGGCTATAATAAAAGGACTTCCTCCTCCCCACCGCCCATGACAGGTTTTAAAGTGTGCCCAGAGACCTAGCACCAGCCCTGGAGGGAATGACAGCAGAGGGCGCTCCTTTCCTCTGATTCCTGTAGCGGCTGTACTCGTTGCGCCTCCTACAGAGTTATACCGTTGCAGTAGTTCTCATTTCTTATTAGATCAGTTGTAATTGCTGCCCCCTGGTGGATGGAGGCTGAATTCTTAACTAATCCTAATTTCCTGCTGCAGATTTAATCATGTACAGTCTGTGGAAATATATGTTGCATGTCTGGTCCGGATCACCAATAAACATGATAAAACTCTGATCTCGGCATCCAGGATATCTTATTTTGCTTTCCTTTTAAAATAAATGTGTAAAGGATTTGTTACAGGCTCCAAAGAGGCCAAAGTAGGAATCTTTGATCATCTGGAGTAAAAGCTTCCAGGGCTGTAAAAATAACCCAATGCTGTTTTTCTTTAATGTGGCTCTGTCACATTAAGCCTTAATCATTCTGTCTCCTCCACACGTGTTTCATTTCTCCTGACGATAGAATTAGGCTACTCATACCTTCGCTCCTCACATTCAGCCGTCGCTCCCCCCCATCGTCCCTTCTAGGCTCCAGGTGGACTGTCTCATTTACTCTGATGCTGTTGCAAACACATAAATAATTCTATCTTAGTGAAGTTAACTGTGAAGTAGAGGTCGAAATGAGAGCCGACAGCATCGGCCGTAGATGCCAACGTTTGCATGTAAAAAAGATTGGGATAGCACCATCAAAGTGCTGCACCAAAGGGGGTCATATCTGTCTCCAATCTACACATTGGTCACAATGAAATTGCATGTTTCCATAAGCCTCAATGTGCTGACATAGGACACAATGTCTATATTCTGTCATCATACCGTAATGGCTTCTTGAACTGTATCAGCTTCAGGGAGACCACCCGACACTCCAGGGTGTCAGGGACATTGCCCACTATCAAGACACGCATATGTTCACATTGAGTAGAATAATGGCTCAAGACTCAAGTCATACATTTCCTGGAGAGGGGAGTTTGTCAGGTCCAGAATAAGNATGGGGCTGATGGGACTATACCCCCAGGCCTCTGTGTGAAAAATGGCCCACACATACGTCCTGCAATGCGCTGTATAGCGGCTGCAGGCAGTCGCCAACATTCATAAATGATAAAAGAGGGTACAGTTTCATAAAGGGGGTAAAGTGTGATGAATGTGCCCATGTTTAACTTACCACCCCACCAGGGCGGCGTGTCCATAAGGCGAACTCAGGCAGGCGCCTAGGGCGGCAGAGCGTCAGCATTTAAAAAAAAAAAAACATTGGTAAATAAAAAACCGGGAGGGCGAGTGATGGGGTGATGGCGCGGTTCTGTATATTAGAAGCGGCACGACGTCATGATGTCGCGCCGGTACGTAACTTCATGACGTCACACCACATGTTACTTGCTGGCGAGGGGACGCGGTGCTAGCTCTGCTTAGGGCGCCCGCAGACCTAGCACGGGCCCTGCACCCCACACAACAGAGAGTGATCATCACATACGTTTTCCCTGTTTAGAACTTAGAATTATAGTGTCTCCTTTGAAGAGAACGCTGTCTTCTCTTCTTTCTTTTCTCTTTTTTAATGCTTTATATCTAACCACTGATTGTCATTTTCTGGTCTAGAAAGTCGAGTGTTCAGAAAGTAAAATTAACTTTGTTATAATAAAATTCAGTAAATGGCTTTTTGGCCTTTGTAGCAATCTCCTGGCTGGACTTTAATAACCACATCTCGACTGGAAAGAACTTACAGTAATAGTTAGACTTGAAACGTAAAATAAAATGACTGATATAGTATTAATGTAGTTGCTTAATATGTTTTACAGGAAGAAATGCTGCAAAGGATATAAATTTGTGCTTGGACAATGTATTCCAGAAGGTACGTCTTTAATGATTAACATAAATATATGGCAATCTTTGCCATTCTCTCTCCGCTCATCAGTACTATGTGATGTTTGGCTCTTATCTGATGTTGTCATGTTTCAGAAATACAAATATTATGTGAAATCATGTTGCTAATTATATGTATTACCATGTGCTCTATTTAAGGAGAATGGAAACATGAAGGAATGCATTGTAGTCTTTGTATTTTCATTCTTCTTTCTGGCATGTAGTAAAGTTTTTGACTCTACTGTCTCCATCGCATGGGCAGAAGTAAACCCATGCCAGCAGAAGAATTAAGGATTGGTCACGCTCCCCCTTCCCCCCCATCCGGACCATACATGGGTCAAGTCCTATCAACTGTATAATACAGCAGGGTCATTAGAATGGGGAATTGCAAGGGTATGATTCACTTACCCAGATGTGAAGGGTGCACCATCCAGGACATGTCCTAAGGTCACCTAAACATCCTAATTACCAGAGAACCAAGCAGCACACCACAACATATGAAGAAGACATGGAAGAAGACTTTAATAGATATCCGGAAGAGGGGTCTTATTTATTCCTTTACGATGATTTATAAGGTGCCATAAATGGTCTGTAGAGCTGTACATGTAAATATGAATAAGATGACTGAGGGTGACTTTGAGGAAGAGCAATGAAGAGGAGCAGCTCTAAAGAAGTCTTGAATGCAGCAATGAGTTACAATGAGAGGTTGTGGTCACTGGCGGGAAGGAGTGTGAGTAGGGAGGGGTTTGGAAATCTATTGTGTAGTGGAGGTTGAGAAAGCTTTGCAGGTGAGGATGGGAATGGGCTTGAAGGGGATTCTATAGTGGAGGGGAAGCCTGTGTTTGACAGAGATGGGATTTGGAGGTGGACCAGCGAGAGATACATCGTGCTGCGGCATTCCGGTAGACTATAGGGCATGAGATAAGGTGAGACCATAAAAGAGGAGGTTACAGTAGTCATGTCGGGAAATGATTAGTGAGATGAAAACAATATGATAATAGGAGAGATTTGATGTGGTTAAAGGAATGAATTCAGGGTGACTCCAAGGTAGCAGCCTTGGGGAACAGAGAAAATGACTGTTGCCAATGATGATCTGACTTCGTTTAGGGAAAGTTGGGACATCCAAGAGGCAATGGTGGAGAGACAGGAGAATACATTAGAAAACAAGGGGGAAGGTCAGGGATGTAACCTTAAGTAACTTGCATATAGGTGGTAATGGTGGTCAAAGTGGTCAACACTATCCCTGGCAGACAGATCCAGGAGGAATTTGTTTGAGACTTTGTTTAGGGCAGCTTCAGTAAGTGGAGGGAAAGCCAACCTGATGGAGGTTAGGGATAGGCTGTGGGTTGCTGCGAGGGGACAGAGATTAATGTTAGGACATGGGAAGGTTAAGAGAAGGGGAAGATTAGGATTAGGCTGAGGAGAGAATGTGGAATGAGGGGGATGGTTAGGCTACAAAAAGGGGGTAGTTAATATAAGGGCAGATTTAGGGTTAGGCAGCGAAAGATGGACAGTTAAGGTTTGAGTGAAGTTTGGAGTAAGGGTTTAGGGACGGGGGAAAACGTACCTGTTGCCAATGGACAATCCAAAGCCGCAACCTGTACAAGATGTCCCCCCTCACAGTTTTATTACCGGAATGAGATCAAATCTTCACACCTTCAAAACGCCTCCATCGTAAAGTGATCATGAACAGTGATCATTGAGTAACGTATGGTCATTATCCGCACCTTATGTAACAGAATACGACGTCTTACATAGGTCTCCATCTGAACCTTTATTGTTCCATGAGCTGTTTGGGAGTATGGTTGATGCTGTCACTGTTACTCTAATAACCTTAACTCTCTGACCGCATAGTTACATTTTTTTTTTTCAATTTAGACCCCATATGGGGGGAATGTTAAAAATGTGCAATTAAATTGCAGTCTGCCAATCCATCAGCCAAATCACTCCCAAATGGAGTGCAATTATATAGAACGTTTCCCAATCCACGTCACTCCTGGCTAAACCTTTTTCTGATTACGCTTATTGGTAGCCCCAAACTTTATACCCATCTGGCAGAGAACGTCTCATTCCATGGTCTCCCGCTGAATGCTCTAAGCGCTCTCCCAAGTCGCCATGGGCTTAATGGCGACTGGAAGGCGTTAAAACCATCTCCGGAGTATCGTAGAGCGGATTACTACATCTTTAGCATCTCAACCCCAGTTGAGTCGTAACTAACATATTAAAAGTCATTGCCAGCTTACATTAAACTCTGCAAAGTGTCGAGCGCTAGATCACACAGAACATAACCGCTTCAAGTGGTTGATTTGGCATCTGAAGGACTTGTTAAGAGTCAGAATGTGTGCCCTTGACTTACTCCCTGCGACGACAGCTGCCTCTGCTACGCGCTCCCTGCCCGCACCCTGCAGGCTGCCATGTTTTTCAGCCCTGGAGCAGGATCCATAGAGCTGGGAAAATAAATTGAAAACGGATTGTTTGATTTTCTTAGATTCCTTATTTAATACTGAAAATATTTTTCCAGCAATTAGAAAACAGGTTTTTTTTTTTTTTTTTAAATCGGCTCAGAAGTAGTTTATTCCACGTGAAAAGCTGCTGTAAACTCACAGTCGCTGCAGGTGGGTTTGGAAATATATAGATTTTGGATAATGGGAAAGAAACGTTTTAAGTGACCTGTAAAACATGCTGTACAGAATGCGCCTCGATGCGTAACCGATGTACTACTATGACTGTGTAACCGACTACTACTATGACTACACAATTACTTACCATCCTGGTGTGCCACGCCTTATCGCCCTATTGCCACAATGATCCTCCACAATGTCACGTGTCCTATTTGGTGTCTTATACCATCGATCTCATGTGTATATTGTCTCTCCTTGCAGATTANGATGTGTGCTCAGAGGCACCGTGTGAGCAGCAGTGTACGGATAACTTTGGTCGGGTGCTGTGTACGTGTTATCCGGGTTACCAGTATGACAGAGAAAGACACAGGAATCGGGAAAAGCCATACTGCTTAGGTAATCACTATACTTACACATGAACTATTGTGTACTCACATGTCAGTTATATGTGTGGTAGGGTCCTTAATGCATAAAGTGTAAAATAATACTCAATACTCAATACTCATAATACTCATAATCACACTATCCGGTTATGTAATTATGGCTGTTTCCGGCAGAAACTGATAGATAGATAGATAGATAGATAGATAGATGGATGGATGGATAGATAGATAGATATGAGATAGATAGATAGATAGATA
>JABWIB010000514.1:51807-71499 GCA_016617825.1 Platyplectrum ornatum
CGCCAGCGTGCTACGGTCCTCCCAGTGTGCTACGGTCCTCCCAGTGTGCTACGGTCCTGCCAGTGTGTTATGGTCCTCCCAGTGTGCTACGGTCCTGGCAGTGTGCTACGGTCCTGGCAGTGTGCTACGGTCCTACCAGAGTACTGCGGCCCACCCAGCATACTACTGTCCTCCAAGTGTACAATGTGCAGAATGCGGGTCATCTACAGAAGATCAGGTGATGTCGTCCAGTAACCTGCGGCAGTAGAGAACTTGCAGTAACAGTGTGCGGTCACACACAGGACAATGTCCCCGGTTCTGAATTATTTGCGATTGAACTTACGTGTAACAACATGTGGAGGATTCGCAAAAATAGGTACAAAAAATGAAATAAACAGACAAAAAGGCATGAAAGTAAGAAGAAATAAATGAAGTAAATCAATGAATCCCTGAGTAATAATTACCTTACACGTCTATCAGGCCGCCATATTAGCACTGGATAAACACGTATTATACACCAGCACCTTGTATATTTTCAGTTTACACAACATAACAAAAATGCAAACAGAAGAAAAACATGTGGACCACACCCTGTGTCCCAGCAATGCTGACCACTGAGCCACATGTCGACATCTGTGGTTTGTTCTGTTTGTAGTAAATGTTTTTGCTGCTTCTCGTACGAGTCACAAGTTGTGATTTAATTCATAAATCAGCTGAAGGACTCCTGGGTATTGTGGTGAAACACCCCCCACCCCATGTCATCCATGTCTGTTAATCAGTCATCACATCTAGAGTAGACATGACACATGGCAGCACAGGTGACATGATCCTATAATACAAACAGCCATTGTCCCCCCCAGTGACCTCATGCAGGGGGCAGTATAATGGGGTAGTGGGGGTAAAAGTTAGTAAAAGTTTCCTCTTTGTAGAGTTATGTGAGTGCATACATTGCATCAGACCCCCCATGTGTCTGGATAATGCTGGCAGCACCCAGTGACAGGCAGAGGGTAGAGGGGTCACTGGTAAGGACATGGTGGCATAACAGGACTATATAATACAGAGAGCACTCACCTTCCACCATGCACTCCTGTGCCCTTACTGCCCTCACTGCCCCCTGTACTGCCTAGTCTCTGCCTCTAAACCGCACAGCGCCCTCTGCTGACACCACCACAAATTACAGCTGAGCAGTACTGAGGGCACATGCCAGGGGGCTTAGGATGGTTTGCACCTTTGTGTCCAGGTTCCCCTGTGTGCTGTGTGTATACCAGGAGTACTTTCTAAGTAACACTTGTCTTTATATGTTTGGGTGACACTGATTGCACAGTGCAGCAGCACAGAGAGGAGGGCTGTATTATACTGGGAGCACTGTGCCAGTGACATCCACCCAGGAGAATTCTGCTGTATAAAGAGAGAGGCTGCCAATTTATATGAAGATCAGTGTGTCTTTACCATGGCAACCACAGTCACCTGATACACTGACCAGAGAGTCATTCACAACTCAAGGCCTGGTGCGTCACCTGTACCCCCAAGACTGGGGTCTTCATAGATTGTTTTACACTGAGATGCAGAGGAATAGGTTATTTAGTTTTGGTGATTTTCATTTATGTCCATTGCAGTCCCTGTGTCTGTGGAGGTGAGCGCTCAGTATACAGGGACACGTTGTTATTCCAGTCACTGAGATACAGCTCAGGTTATTCTTGTGAATGGCTTTTACAGTATACTCACCTCTGTGCCAGCACCACACCCTGCTCGCTCCACAATGCCGCCCCTGTCTATCAGAGCCTCACCCTCCCCCAGATGTTGGGTCTCCCGTGCAGACGGCTGTGACAGAGGAAAGTCCCCGGGGATGTGGGAGGCTCAGTCCTGGAGACTTTACTACAGAGTTGCGGAGACCACAGACCTTTCTCTGTGCAGCGCCATTGTTTTACTCAGTTCTACTTCTACATTTTATAACTGAGCTCACAGCGATCAATGATCCAAACAGATCAAAGCAATAATCCAGCGCTCCCAGACATCTCATCTTAGGGCTCCATTTACTAAATGATGATAACTTCGATTTCAGGTGATGACGTTCGGTTTTACATAAAATCACCTAAAATGTATTTCATTATTACGAACCCTTGGAGCAGAGATTAATACGGTGACCCATGATAAACCCAGTAAAAACCCTGCTTTGGTCCCGGAGAAAAACCTGTGTCACTTGTCCTGGATTTTTTTCTTGGGACCCATTTCCACCAAAAAAATAGCCTGGTCCTATGTGCATAAACCTGGGTTTTTTTTATTAATATTTACTAATGGCGATCCACGTAAATACTGCATCCCATTGCTGGCCTGCATCTTCTCATTGCTTGTTATATTTGCTAAGGGAATGATGAGGGGGGGGTGTATATGTGTGGAGGCCGCTAGAAAACCGAAGTCGCGGAAATTAAAAAAAAATCTAGAAAAAAAATTTTTTTTCATGTGTAGTGGAAATAACTGTGGTGTTCCTAGTTCATATGATTCACTGAAGCAAATAATAAAAGTGCTCCGGTCACTGAGAGCAAGAAGCCGAATCCTGGCGCATGCGCAAAAGTTTCCAATCTGGAACTTAGACGTATTCTCGGAAAGACAGGAGGAGTAAGTATTAGTAAATCCTCTCGGATTGCAGATGCTGTTTTTATTCCACACATGCGCACACATCCTTCCATTCCAACCCCAACCAGATGTATAATGAATGGCGGTTCAGACAGGGTCTGGAGGGCTGGAGTGGACAGGCCCCGTCATAGCGTCACATCTCCATGTGTAACAGACATCCAGACATCTACGGGTTTGTGTGGATGAATAGGGAGTCATCTTCATGGTGCACTTACTACAGTCATACGATGTTATATGTTATATGACATGAGAGGCAGCGCAATCATTAACATCATGGATGGTTACCAATAATAAACATCTGGAAGAGTGTCTCTGAATTACAGCCAGCACCGCACCTCACGCTACCCAGAGCACAAAGCACAAGACCCCTGTCCTTAACACGTCTGGAAATCATTTTCCATTATTCTTTCCGCTAAACAGACATCATAGTAACATATAAAGGCTCTCCTATATAACCAGCTATGAAATGAAATAACACTCTATTAAATACTATTTTGGAATATTTGAAATATCTGAGTGCATATTAACATCTATGAAAGACTTCAAATGCCCTAAATCACACTATATGCAGTGTATTTAGGGATATGAGCTTGATTGATTATTTAACTATTTTTTTTATATTATATTATATTTACATGTGTGTGTATGTAGGTCTTATGCTGCACTCTCAGTATTTTTGGTACTTGTACTTTTTGGGAATCACGCTTTCCCTTCTCATGAGGGCTGCCCTTCTGACATTAGTGTGTAACTTGCTGTTTTTTTGTTTTGTGTTAGACTTGTGTTCCACAGGACTAGAGCCAGTGGAAGAGACGTACTAAAGAATTTACAAGCGGTGGGTGGGAGTGGGTGAAACCATGTTGAATTGCAGGGGAGGTAAATTTCATTAGTTGCAATCAGTATTAGCGTTGATGTTTCCTAGCACAAGTCTAGTAACAGTAACACTGGTCAGTATCTGTGTGCAAAATACAACAATAAACAATATTCTCCCTGCATGCACACACTGACATTCATTTTACCTCCCCTGCAATTCAAATGCCATGAATTTGCCCGTATGGGGTGTACAGTCAATTCTCCCCTTTCTTTGTCACCAGGCAGGAAAGTGCTGTGTGCGTAGAATTTGGGATGGTCACATGTACCAGGGCGTGTCAGTGAATGAGTTAAATATAACAGGCAGCTCCGTGATCATTAAAATATGACTCACACAAACCACAGACATCCATAGCCAAATGTAAAACACGCACCCCTTCCCCTCCCTTAATCCAGACTGTGCCTGCACAGTGGAGATGGGGTGCGAGTGGGGGACGGTGGAGGACGGAGTCCTGTATCTGAGTGTAGATGTGGCACAGAAGCCTATTATCCTTGTTCCCTTCTTTCTCATGGACCAATCAGCATGTTGCATATGGAGGGAGGAATATACTGTGTAGCATGCAGGGAGATGCAGGCTGGTTTTATTACCAGTAAGGTAATAATTACTCCGCAGTTTAGAGTCTTGTCTGCACACGCCCTTCCCAACTCTAAATCTATCAATGCATTTTAAATTAAGCCTTGCAGAGGGTTTGGTCATAATTCCTGACAGTCCTGATTTCCTGAACAGTGGTGGGGACAGATACTGAGGTGCAAAGGTATAAAAGGTATAGATATAGATAGGTGTCTCCTGTGCATAGAACATCAATAAATGGCAGCAGGCGTACCTTTAGGTTTATATCCACAAACTGTTTAGATAGGGACACGTTTATAGACAGACCTGCACCAAATAGACCCATAAATTCCCTTATGACCCCATAAAACCACTGGCACAACGTTAGCATGAATTATATAGTGTTTTATTGCACCTTCCAGTACAGGCCTGGCCTACACGTATTGAAAAATACAAGTCCCTGCATGCTCTATCAGGAATCAACTATATCTATGCAGTTAAAGCATGATGGGACTTGCAGTTTGACAACACCTGGAGGAACACAGATGGTCCAGACCTGGTCTACTGAGTATATTCCTGATACGTGATAAAGATGCATTGGGATCAGACACCTTTTACTGTTATAGGATGATATGCATGATATATAAGAAGATGGAGGACATTGGAAGGTTTCAGCAAGAAGCAAAGGATTCAGTCCGCCAAAAAAGCTTGCCACATATAGTCAGATAACCAGCTGTTGTGTCCCAGATCCCATGATAGTATAAGTACCACATAACCAGACCCAGGACTATCCAGATGTCTGATAAGTGATACTAGAGAAGCAGTGGTCTAGAGCTTTACTAGAGAAGAATTGGTGGCCCTAGGCTTTGGGGGCCTAAACAAAAAAAAACTTTGAATGAGCCCTCGTCACCAGTAATCACCCCCTGCTCTCACTCCAATCCCAGATTGCCGCGGGTGACCACTGGCAACAACAGTGGGGGATTGGTGTTGGGGGGGGGGTGAGATTAGCGGCAGCGGGGACTCCTTCAAGGTTTTTTTCTGTCTAGGCCCCCCAAAGCATAGGGCCACCAATTATTCTCTAGTATTTTTGTCTAGAGCCCCGTTAAGCCTAGGGCTTCTCTAGTATCACTTATTTGATGTCTGGATAGTCCGGATGTCTGAAAGCTGACTCTGCTGTGAAACTCTAGGGTCCTGAGTCGCAGGACCCTAGGCGGTCACCTATCTGGTCTATGCGTAGGGCCACCTATGACGAGAAGGGACACCTGGTTGTGCTGGTAAGTGGGTGACACTAGTATTGCAATAGCCAGTACAAGAGTGAGAACCTCAGCGGGTGATTCCACATTATGTCCTGACAGTATAGCCATGGCAGAGCTTGCTGGGACATGTGGTGTCACAATGGCGGGAGACATATGTTCTACCATACTGCGGATCTCCCAGCTCTCGTGTGATCAGGGGGCAGATCTGGCCCCCCCTTCTCTGTTACATTTGAATTTGGTTTCCTGCCCCCTGGCTACAAACATGTTAACTGCCTGATTTTCCAGAGCAGCAGCCAAGTCACCAAACTTCTGCCAAACCTCCTGGAGAAAAACTATTAAATAAAAGGCAGAGCTGCCGCCTTCCACACTGTATAGGGAGGAAATATACAGCATTATTGTTATTAAACGGGGGGTGGGGAATAAAGATGGGACTGTAAGGGAATGATGACTGGATGCAAAAGAAAAAAAATAGTAGAAGAAAATCACGTCTCCGGGTTATTAATGCTTTGCCTGTGAGACTAACGCATTTTGGGCATCACTTTGAGTAGTTTCTGGTGAGAGAGTTACCCTCCCACACGTGCCACACAATTCTAGTTGCCCATTATGCTGCCCCAAATATAGCAATAATATTCCACTGGGATGGTATTACTTTACTCATAAAATGTATTAACCATACCAGAATTAAAGGTAACCTGTGGCCATTGGATGCTGGTTTCTAACCAGGGAGTGGTTGGTGTCTGCATCAGGGCTTGAAGTGGGGGTGTATACGGGGGTATGCTATACCGGCACTTCTTCCACTGATGTAATTGAAAAACGACAAATCTCCATTCACTTCTATTATATTCAGCGTTTTCATACCTTCATACCGTCCACTTCGACCACTGGTCTGCATCCAATTCCAGCAGATGTGGCAGAAGGAAAATAACTGCACCAGCACTAGATCAGCGTAACACTTCATTCCTCCCAGACTATAGCTGTGTCCCCGGGGTTCCCGTTCTCCTCAGACGCGTTTTGTTTATTTTCTGCCATTTCCTTAGATACAGCAATCGGTAGGGAAGCCCTGAGATATTTTTGGCCTGTGGTTTTTGACAGGGCTTCCCTTGTTGTAGAGGTGTCCTCTATCATACGTCACCTAGAACATCTGCTGTCTGCAAAACGATCCTGCAGCCCGTCACTCAGAGCCTGATCGCCCGCTGCATGGGGAGGATGTTATGTGAGGTACATGCTGGTTCCATGCTGAGATATGGACACAGAGGCTGGGTTTCTTTTATTAACACAATAATAAATATAGTGCAGAAATTTAAATGTGAACAGATCGAAAATGTTAGAGCAGGATCCTGGAGGTCAAGACGAGCGATTGGAGCAGTACCCTGAGTTTACACGCATTTGTGCCTACAATGGGGTATGAACCCCCCATCGCTCTGCATTTGGAGCTTAAATTCTGCGCACTTGGACCTTAGGAACGGTCCTTTATTTTCTACATAGATACTACTGACAGCTATAGTCGTCTGTATTAATTTCGACATACTGTATATGCCATTTTAATGAATGGAGTATTATGCTGAAAGGCAGACTACGACCAGTCATAACGTTGTATTGGCTAAACCGGTACAGATGAGATATCTACTTTATATGTATCATCCTGATTGTACAGATGATAATCAATCAATGTAGCTACAACAGAATCATTAGAGACTGCAATAGTTTGATGTATTCCTTGCTGATCCGTTGCCACATCCGTGTAGTGTAAATATAGACGTGTGCTGCTATGGTTCCCACACATTTTACTTTGTTATTGTCTTTCCGCTGTTGACACGAGGGAGTGACACTGTTCCCATGAATGAGCTTTGAATAGATCTTAATAAACTTGCACAACTCTTTCCTCGGATGATTTTAATCTTCACGCCTCTGGTTTTGCTGGGTCAGTATTGACTCCAGGGTGTCAGAAGACTTATTTTTTGTTTAAAAAGGGACACTTTATAAACTAATTCAAAAAATAGACTCATACATTAATGTATAACATCATAAATCCGCACCAGAACATACTGTACATATATAACAATTGTGCAGCACTATAATGTCTAGCACTATGTCCATTAACCCTAATAATTGCTGAATTAGATCAAGACTACAGAGATTGTAAAATACATAAATACGTGTATGTAAATGTAAATAACATAATAAAGCTAGGTAGAAACTATATAATTCCTTACATGTCAAAACTCAAACAATGGGCCCAGAAACATACTTATTTAATAATTGATGTGGATTGTTTGCTTAAATAATGCAACCAACATTGTGGATGCGCAGCGCAGTCAGGGGCTCATTCACATTATTGGCCAGTCCGCAATATTCCTTCTTTGGGCTGGATTCAGCTTTTCACTCCCATGACTTACACTCTCATGGGCAAAACCATGTTGAATTCCAGGGGAGGTAAAATAAATGTCAGGTAAAATGCATGCAGGGAGAATACTTTATTGTTGCATGTTGCACACAGATACTGACCAGCGTTACTGTTACACTGTTATTAGACTAGGACTAGGAAACATCAGTTGTCACTTGTTATGCTGATTGCAACTAATTAAATTTACTTCCCCTGCAATTCAACATGGTTTTGCCCATGAGAGTGTAATAGTCATGAGAGTGAAAAGCTGAATCTGGCCCTTTGGGGCTAATTCAATTCAGACGTGAAAAAGCCGATTGTGTGTTTCGGTCCTTCTTAACTGGGTCTATTTATACACGTCTCTATGAGCCGCTGTTTGCGCAAGTGGAAAAACTTTGCATCTTGTGGATTGAATCGGCTCCTTTATCGTTTCCCCCTTTTTGATCACCCTAAGTTCACTAAGCAACATCTGGAACAGGAATACTGCAGAGAGCCCCGGCTGTTATCTGGACGCTGGGCAGTTTAATAAGCGCAATTGGCACTCATTAGCCACCGGCTCTTAGAACCAATACCAACATTAGGAAGAGGTTCTATAGATCCGGTGAGAACCTACTGAATCCCACCACTGAATATAAGTATAAAACCTTAAACTAAGTGACATTAAGGGTTAATCTTTCCATAAAATATTTAGATTCATGGTAAACAGGCGACATTATTTCACCAGAAGTGACATTCTTTTATTTGTCTCTTTTATTGTTACATTATTTAGATTAGAGGCAGAGTTGGTGAGTCAGTGTATCTGCCTCCACAGTAACCTGCCTAGCAACGCCAAAATACTGCCCAAATTTGAGTAAAGACGTAGGGATGGACGGGGCGTCCCCCATAGACACAGTCACTCTTTCCAGACTGTGTGTAAACCACTGCACACATCCGAGAAGCCTTTCTTCTGCTCTTCTCGGGAGCCGCAGTGAGATTTCCTCTCTGACGGGGGATTAATGGAGATTTCTCTCGTTTTTGGTGACTATGAGTCATAGATAAACACACAGCAGATGGTGTATTACACAGTAACCAGCACACTGTGTATACAATAAAGGCGCAGGATTGTGTTACCGCCACTTACAGAGTTACAGTATATATATCTGTCCCTCTCATACCTCCAGGGGAAGCTTCATGGGTGTAACAAAGTAAAAATATATCTCTTTTCTATAAATAAACCCCATAAAACACAATAACCAACCTGAGGATTTTATGATTTCATTATCAACTCCTTCTAACTGGCTGATGGCAATGCTGTCTTTTTCAAATCTCAGCCTATGATAGCCGACAGGGTAGTCCCATATTGACGCCCTATCTGACTCCTCCCACAATCAAGATCCTTGCCATTTGATTGGCTATACTGGATTAACCTTATTGCAATAGTTTTTACTCATGAATTTTAGTCATAACTGTGTCTTGTCAGAATTGTATGAAATACTTTATATTAATGGGCGGACATTGGAATTTTCTTAAGCAACTTTTGAGTCCTTAAAGGAATGTGGAGTTCTACTATTTCCGATGTGTCAATGATGTAGGTGTAATAGCTCAGTATAAGCCTGGGGAAAATCATGTGAGTTTTAAGATTGCTCCTGATCTGCTCAATATTACAGCTTCATATGAATAAATCATCAGAATCCACTTTTCCTTTCTTTCCATAGTCGGATAAATTTGTGTCACCATAAGTTTTGTATTTAGAAGCAATATCTGCTCATAGAAATGTATGATAGCGCGGAACCTGCAAGGTAGAGATGTCCAGCGGATGTATTACAATGATGATAAATGAATGAATAATCATGTGATGAATGATTCTACTGTGGACTCCAGATAGCAGAGGTCTGAGGGCAGAGCTCTAGATGTCATCTACCTATCCTCTGGACAGTGTCTATGGAGAGCTGAAAGAAGCTGCAGCAATTGACTGAATTACAGGGTTAAAACTGGAGACGCCTCCTACATGAGCCGTGGGTCAATTACGCTGAAGCCAGTTTTCCATTTTTACAACGTTCACTCCCCTTGTGAATCTACTGTATCCCAGTATGGAGAAATCCTGGCCCACCCCGAGCTTCCTTGTACACAATGTCCTAAGTTTTGCTTCTGTTGAAAGTACTCTTAAAATATAAAGCCCCCTCCTAAGAATAGATGCCTGCAGCCTTGTAATGACAGTGATGAGAAGACTTCACACAAGGATTATGCCAATGTTAATGTGACCATGACACTAAGAACAATTGAACAGACTTTAAACAGATATTGTGTGTGTGTAATATCAGGACAAAAAGTATTTATTCCATGATTACATTGTGTAAATGTTGTCACCCTCCTCCCCCATCCTCCTCAACCCTTCTTAAACCACCTCTCATTTCAAACACACAATTCTCCCCACACCACAACGTATCCCTACATTGCCAGTGTGACGCGCCTAACCCCTGCCTTCCCAGATATTTACCTATTATACTGTGTTGATTTTTATTATAGCCATATTTTTTATTATCTATTTATTTCTATATAGTCTTATCTATATAGTCTTGGTATTTGCAGGACTATAAAACTCCTCTTTGCAATTCACTGCTAGTGGCAGGAAGACATCCTGTACCCTAACAACAGGAGAAAGAGCCCTGAGCCATGACTGGGACATGTCAAGCTTTTCCTTTATTTCTGAAGCCATTCCTTGGCTCATCCTGATTGTCATCATGCTGAATGGTGATATTCAGATATAACAGCTTGTTCTGGTCCAGACATATTAATATCTGTATAGGTTATGTGATGCCCTCATGTCAATCAGGTGTGATGATGACATAATGTGCTGACACTAAATGGCCGATAGGTGTAACTTATCGATTTTCCTCTACTTGACGGTGTAACACTTACTAGGACCAATGCGGGATCACACACAATGCATAACATGAGTAAGCTGTGTGCACTCAAAGGCTGCATACAATAGTACTGTAGCTCTGGATGGCACATAGCAGATAACCTCAGTTCAGCTATAGGACCACAAAAATACAAATTTTGTCTCAATGTGATGCAATAACCAAATGAAATAATAAATTATGAGTTAATGCAAATAAAATGAGATGATGAAAGTGTGCATATAACATATATTACACCAGCATAAGGCTCCAGAAGCAGTTTTATCACTTAGATATTCATACTTTTGACTGAATGCATAACACAGAATGTCTCCTCCAGGAGAAAGGACCTGTGGATGGAACAAATGTTTTTTTTTGTAAACGGACTATTTCCGTGTGTATTTGGATCAGGACACGTCTGTACATTGATTACATACATGCCTCCTCTGCTTCCTTCACACAACACAAGAAGCTGAAGCTCACACTCATGTCTGAATCGGATGCGATTACACAGTAGTACCCTATCCACCACTAACCACCACAATACTTTGCACTAGCGTCCAGTGATATGGCCCATCTTATGGTGTCTGCAGTATGACTGCCTATATGGTGAGCAATGCCTGGACACCATAACCGTCTTACTATGAAAATTATCTTTTATAATAACTTAATTACAGCTAAAAGTGTAACCTTGATTTTAACAGACCAAAAAATCCTTTCCCCATATTGAAATGCATCTTGTGTACAAAATGTAGTAAAGACTTATTATTAAATTATTTTAGCCCAAAATGTCCTACTCCATGTCCAAGGCCAGGCCCAGCATGTTTTACGTGCACAGACATAGTTGATGCTCAGCATGCTGGGACTATTTTGAGGCCTACAGGATGCAAGTAAAGACCAGTTTCAGATTGTTACCTGCTACTTGTGTGCTTTAGCTCACTGCCATGACTATATGGTCAATAAAGATGGCTGATGGTTGCTACAGATTGTGAGTACAATGCAGTGATCTGTATTAATGTGTAACTGGGTGGAGCTGTTGAAACAACTTATCTGAGTCTGGTAAATGTTTTACCCAGGAATCACTGGTTACAGTCATTTCTCGTCAGGCTGCATGGAATATTACGTGGTCTCATGCCGCGTATACTGTATACTTTCACTATTTCCCCAGAACTTGCCAGGTAATTATTGAAAAATCAGAAAGAGTGTACACACTAATTACTGGTCTGGGTCATCTTGTGCATCCTAATAGCCAGTCAGACCATTTATGCCATACAACAGATGCTATCATAGTATGGCATGAATACCTTTTGGAACGATTACAATCGGTTCAGCATAAACACCAAGCTATTTGCATAATGTGAACCCCACTGTCATAAAAGAAGTAGGAGTATACACACCCAGATAGGGCACTTGTAATAGGCTCAGAAATCAACTCATTTCATAGCTGGTTGTGTTTCCATAATTTCTAGCTAGAGCTCCTGCTCTCTAGGAGAACATGAGAGATTCCCCCCACATTATGGAGACAACAAATATTTGCATATGTTTCAATCCTCAGGCCCCATGCAGATATCCCCCTCAGAGAGCCACTGCATGGGGATATGACCAGGGTCCTGGTGGTATTTGGACAGATAGAGAAGATGGTAGGATGGAAAGATGGGATTCAGTGGACTCCGTCAGAGGCGGAACAGTAACACAATGATAGAATGTAGAGATGATGGTGGGAACCAGGGGCAGATATGTGAGCATGAGGAATAAAGTAATCAGGCATGAGCACTGGTGGCGATATAATGAGGTTTAAATCTAGGCTAGGACTGGAGCACTGACCTTGGTAGTGGTATAACTACAATCCAGGTGACTGGAAAGAGCACTGAGTGATCTCATGGAGACACTGTATACACTATAATCCAGTGATACCAGATGTAGGAACTAGCTAAGCATAGTAAACAGTGTTGTTCTCATTAGGAGCAATAGAAGCAATGGCTGCTGATACAGTACAACACAGGATAACCATGTGAGTCTGATACTCTGGCAAAGAGGACCAGGCTGGAGGCATTAAACAGAGGCTGGTACAAAGGGAGTATTATCACTTGTGCAGGGTCTGGTAGATGTACTGTGATGTTACCAAGCATCAGTAACCCTACATCATAATTAACAGCTCAAGGAAACATAGAAAGTCATGGCAGATAAAAGCCACATAGCCCATCTAGTCCTCCCAGTTGCGTATTAAAAACGCTACTGAAATTATTGTATGTCCAATTTTGTTGGAGATATAGGAGACCATTATATTTTTCCTAAGTGTGCTTAACCCCTTAATGACGCGGCCTATTTGGTCCCTAATGACCAAGCCCTATTTTACAAATCTGACTTGTTACACTTTATGTGGTAATAACTTTTTACTGCTTTTACTTATCCAACTGATTCTGAGATTGTTTTTTCATGACACATTGTACTCTAAGTTACTATAAATTTTGGTTGATACAATCTGTATTTTTCCGTGTAAAAAGAGGAAATTTCATGAAAAATGCGACAATTTTGCTATCTTCAAAATGTTACAATTTCTGCTTGTAACACAGATAGTCATACAACACCAAGTAGTTAATAAATAATTTCAATATGTCTACTTTCTGTTGCCATCATTTTTTTAAATCTCCTTTTACTTTTTTAGGGCGGTAGGGGGCTCATAAACTTAGTAGTAATTTTTCACAATATTAAGAAAATGTTAAAGTTTCAAAAATGTAGGGGCCAGTTCACGTTGGATGTCACTTTGAGGGGCCTGTGTGATAGACACCCCCATAAATGACCCCATTTAGAAAACTGCATCCTTCAAAGTATCCAAAACATCACTCTGGAAGTTTGTTAACCCTTTAGGTGTTTAACAAGAATTAACGCAAAGTGAGGGTAAAAAAAATTTTAAGCAAATTTTCCATGTTAATCCATTTTATTCTGGACCGATGATAACCAGGACAAATGTTACCCATACCCATAACACAAAACTTAAACCGTAGGGGTCAGAAGTGGCATTTGGCTTTTTTAGCGCAGATTCAACTGGAATGGTTTTAGTGCACCATGTTGCATTTGCAGAGCCACCAGCTGTATCAGTAGAGTGAAATCCCCCAAGTATTACAGTATTATAAACTACACCCCTCAAGGAACTCATATACGGGTATAGTGAGCAGTTTCACCCCACGTGAACATTTTTCCTGTCAGGGCGGGCAGGGATTAACCTTAAATTTTTAACATTAACATTTTTTTTTTTTACATGTTTTCATTCATCAAAAGTTGGCATAGTACTCANGGCAGTTACTATGCGGGCTATCGTGAATGAAACTAATGTGAAAATACATTTTTAATTCTGGAAATATTCACATTAGTTTCATTCACAAAAGCTGAACATAGTAACCGCCATGATTACTATGCCAGCTTTTGTATCAGCTGAGTAAAAAAATCCTACTGTCTACAAAAAATACTCCCTTTATAAATCCTGCTGCCTCCATCTAGTCTAAATTCCTGCACAATTCTTTATTACTGAAACAGACAGGATGAACAGTAATGCCCTGAAATGCTGCCTGTGCTACAGCCCCCTCTGCTGGCAGAATCTGCATTCACGCCTCTCCAATGGCCAGCTTAGATGAAGTCTTTCCAATGTACATTCCCAACCTCCATCCCTGGCCCTCCTTTCATCCACTCCATAACATGAAATCGTAAGCGGCTCAATATTTAATATCACTAAAAGTGTAAGCTCCATGGAATAGGTTTTCAGAGAAATTAGTGCAATGGTTCAGATATAAAATCCTTTAGTCTATCAGCAGAAAACTAGACGTAAAGCTCATTAAGCAGGAACGCTACATAGTTATTAATCCAGTACTTAGTACAAGTCACAAGTAGACTGTAAGCTCTGCAGAACATTGTTTACCCAGCAATGCCTTGGAAAGCAGCCATTTGTTTTGCTGCTCTCTTGTGTTGGAGTTTGGAATCCAGGAGCCGCTGATCTTTTTACAGTATGCTGCCCCCTGCTGTTCTCATGCTTTCACTATACACAAATCGTCTTCAGATAAGATGAAAGTGGTTGCAAAATAGTCATAACAAATTGCATACTGTCCACCAGCTTTCCCTCACTGCATTACAGCCATCAAACGTTTTCTAGGTCTGTCCTTTAAACAGGAGCCTAAGGCATAAGTACTTATGTATTGAAGACAGTAACCTGTCATTATCTCATGGTATTTATGCCCTTCTTTCATCAGCCCCTTTCTTCAGCACTATTAACACATGCACTGCTGCAGACTTCATCATCGTCATAGTCAACATGCCTTTACAAGTACCGGAAGGTCTTCCACCTCCTCCACAGGTGAAGATGAGTTTACATGGTTTTCCTGAAAGCGGCTCATGTCAATAACTCTACTAAACACAAATGCCGGATTGAATGGAGAGGACAGGATGAGACAAGCTAAGACGAATAACTGGGAGAGTTGTCAGAGAGAGGAAATGATCTGGGGCTGCAGGAAATATATTTTTATTTATCTTCATGTATACCCAGCATATAACTCAGCATTTACCCAGAACTCCATGCAAAGATAGGGAAACTCCAGCAGCAGCTACTTCCACTTATGAGAAGTCAGAGGCCTAGAACAAGTATAATATCAAAAATACATGTTCAAGTTACCAGCTTCATAGGTCTGTACATACAGAGGGTTGCATTCCCTGGTAACACACAGCACATGACAGTTAAATGACAGCTGTCTATATATGATTATTATTTTAATGAACAGGCAAGCGTGTAGAAATATCCCTATTTTGGCAATTTGTCTGTTCAATACAGTGAACAATCTTCTTACCAATGCCCATTAGTCAACATACATGATGAGAAGATGTAGGGTAGTATTACCGGAGGGAGTGGAGTGTCTACATGCGGGATGGAGCACATATGGGGAGCATTACGATTAAACTGTGGGTAACAGAGAGATCGTAGAAGAGAATGGAGAGGGTTAGGCTTACCTGTCATCGCAGATTTGTAAAAGATATTTTGTTCTCCGAAATCTTAGTGCCAGGACATCTTTCTCCTTCACTCCCTCATCATGTTGCCAGGATTGGCCCTTTCAAATGACACCCACATATGGGCAATCCTAAACACATAATCTGACCGTCAGGCCCTGGCACCTGAAACATGCCTTGTCACTCAGACCAAGTAACAGCCCATTTATGACCATCGTAGGAGAAACACCAAGTTCCCAGCAATTTCATAGAAAGCCACGCTGAAATACCTCCAAAGTTTACAAGAATTTTCATATTGAAAACAAAACTGGTAACAGAGGACTTCTGCTTGCACTGCACTTGCTGGATTTAGCCGTCCTTGTGAACGCATGGTAGACCACTGCCCTCGCATTCAATTTGGGACTTTTCAGACCCTTGTGATTTTTTGGAAGACAGGATCCGTTCCTAAGACTTCAGTAGTGAGCAGGCCCACAAGAGCTATAATATCATCACAGACACCACTAAAAATGCACACTAAAATGACTTTTTATCTCCCCATATTCCCTGTATATTACTTTATGCCATTAGATTGTTAGACTTTTTGGTTGGCAAGCAACCCCTTACCTATACTGTGGACTTAGATAGATAGATTAAAAATTCCTCCAGGTTTTGTGGTCTACTTCTTTTCGCAATGCGTGCAATGTGGGCCCATCACCACAATGTCTCCACCATCCCAGCAGCTGCTGCTCTTACTGGGTTTGAATTTATATTCCATAAACTCTGCAATTCCATAGTTGGCAGCTGCTATAATCCATCAATAATCTTGCTGGGGTTACATTGTATGAATCTAGGGACAACCTAGATTGTGAAGATGGCTTCAGGTTAGCTCTGTCATATACATATGTGAAAAGAGCAAGCCAATAGATTTCCAGTCAGCTGGTTTTTTATGATTCTTCTAAACATAGTCAGCGAAGGCCAAATAATCTTATTAGGTTTATTATGTCTCCACATAACACCACCGCCCAGATTGTTGAACAGTTTAATCCTCCAGAATGAGATTTGCCCAGATCTTTCTGAAAAAGATGGTCTGACAACAGGCAGTGAAACAGAACTTTGCTATACTGCACTGATTATATATTAACCACGGTGAAGGAATTTGTCTCTAAACATAATGAATCATTGCTGCCCATTGAGCATCAGCTTTTGAAAAAACTTAAAGGAACTAGGTCTAAAAAAACTGAAACTACAGTTCCCTGAAACTATGCCAAACTCTTGGAAAGCACACAGTCCTCTCCAAACACCCACTGCCTCAAGCATCAGATCATGGCCTTATCAACATGGCCTTCTGAAAGCCAAAAATCCCCTTTCTGATATCCCGTTAATTAGCTTCATATCAAAGACCACATCCTTAGGGCAGCAAGAAAAGCTTCTAACCTATTTAATGCTGTTAAAAAAAAGAATATAAAAATTTTCCCTAACTTAGACAAATCTCACTCAATAAAAAGGCTGATTCTGTATGAAAGGATCTTCCTGGAAAACATCTAGTTTTTAGAAGAACGTCCCATCTCTACGGCCTTCATTCCAGATGGAACCCTGAAAACCCCAAGAAAACAACATCCTCCAGGGCATATGCAGCAATAGACCAGGCTCACCACGTTCCATGTCATAAAATAGTTTTTACTTTTTGTCAAATGTTACAGAGGAAAGTTTGAAATCGGTGACAGTTCTTGTGTGGGCCTCTTACCTGAATGCTCTGCTTTGCTTCTGCACATATAGTTTGTAGGTGTAATGTCAGATTGAGTGGGCAAGCTCTACCCACAAAATTCTAGTCACCTAGTAAATACAGGCAGGTCTTTCAGTAGATCACCTTTCCAGGGATGTTCATACATGCCTTAAGCTGGGTACACACGAAGCGATTTGTCGTACGATCTGAAAATTAACATATTTGAGAACGATCTGACATTTGGAAAAAATGTAGCGCCCCAAAGCGTACATACGGAGCAATTTTTCATTGAAAATCACACGATTTTCCTTTTTCTAACGATCGTGCGACACCACTTCATCGCTACATACACATACACCACAGCGCCAATCTATCGTTAGCCGATACACATCACGATTTAGCACTCTTTACACGATTGTAAATTCCACCTGCAGTAAGATAAAACTGTCGTTACGATCACATCTTCAAACGATCTCAGGTGCGAAAGTTAGTACATAAGGCCGTACACACAGGTACGATACATCGTTTACGATCAAAAAACCGCTTCATCGTAACAACAAATCGCTTCTTGTGTACCCAGCTTTATGTTTTCAGATAAAGCCTAGTTCAATTTATCAGTTGTAGGACAGTACAATGAAAGTTCCATAATGAATGTTATTCCTACAGTTATGATCACGGTTCCATTAGTGCATCAGTGTCCAACCTTTTAGCTTCCCTGGGGCACATTGGAAAATGTTAGTTTGGGCTCACATAAAATAAACAAAGATAGCTGATCAGCCAAAAAACCATAGGAAACATACATATTTCCATGTATAAGATTTCTCTTTTGACCAAAATATAAGGGGGTGCATTATATAAAAGGGTATATACTTTTTCTCTTTTTTTCCCCCGTGGCACACAGTGGCAGTCGTGGCGATTACCACGGCTGCTAACATACCCTGGCCACCAATGAGATAGCCATGATCCCCCACTATCAGGGATATCAGCTGTCAGAATATCCAGGATCCCTGCCCACAGTGTGACTCCTTACAATGGACAATGTCAAATTAATTTCCCCATGTATAAGACCCCCAAAATGCGCCTAATACTTGGGGAAATACGGTTGTTTACATATTGAACTTGTAATGAATTTTGTGAGATGTTAGAAAAGCACGCTAGTAAAAAAATCGCATATATAACAACGTCCCACTCCCACGCCACGCATCACGCCCATCCCCCAGACTCCAAGAACTCTATACATTACCTTTGCTAGGGCCAAACGCAAAGCACCCACACAGCATGAACGCACAATCCTGTCCCACCCTGCCTTTAGTCTGTGGATAACGTCCATAAAGTAATGGCTGCCCATGCCCAGTCTTCTGCAGCCCCACAGCGCTGCACCCAGGCTCACCCATATGATGATGTCTCAAGACATCACAACGCCGGCAGGGCCCAGGAGGAGTTCAATCAGACGTGTGCAGTAGCTGACAGCGAAAGGATTACAGAGAAAAAGTTTCCACATCACTGTTTTCTCTCTGTATTCCCTCTGTTTCTGCCACATGCCAGGTCCCCGGTAGTGACTCAAGGCACTGAGGCAGCCCACACGAAAACTCCGGTTGGGCCACAGTTACAGGCATGCTCGGCCGCATGCCGCTGTGGGTTGGTCAAGCCTGCATTAGACAGATTTCTTACCATTAGGGTTCGTTTTCTTCCGTGATTGGGCTCAATTTGGGCAATTTAACAAAATGGGCACAAGAGGGAGCTATAGAGCCATGAAATCAGCTCAGTAAAAGGAACACCATAGCGTACCCTGAATATAGAAATCTGAGATGTGCTATTAAAGCCACATGTTGTGGTAGTGGACAGATGAAAAGAAATTAAGTCACTGTACTATCATGGCATATAACTTTTACAACATCTGGGATTGTGCAAATATAAAATCTCACCACAAAGAAAGTTACTCACGTGGTTATCACTAGAAGAAATTGTGCCCCAAAATATATTGCAACCACTTCACATGCGGCTGCAGGAGGTTGTGGATTACATCAATTCCATGTTTCAACTTCTAAATAAATGTTGCACTGGTGTGAGGATGAATGCACTGAGATGATGAACATTAACCTTGTTGTAAAGCTGCCCATACACTATAAGAAACATCATCTCTNANCTNTNATANTGATTGCAANTAATNANATTTANCTCCCCTGCAATTCAACATGGTTTTGCCCACTCTTGAAAAATCTNTAGATTTATCTTATAGTGTATGGCCAGCTTAAGAAAACATATGCTACCACCCGCATTTAACAGACACTCGCCTAAAGCCAGGCACACACGGTAAGATAAATTGTTCCAATCTAATGATTTTTTCAAGAGTGGGTAAAACCATGTTGAATTGCAGGGGAGGTAAATGTAATTAATTGCAATCAATATAACAGGTAAGAGATGATGTTTCCAGCACAAGTGTAATAACAGTG
>JABWIB010000514.1:86541-109093 GCA_016617825.1 Platyplectrum ornatum
CCTAAGCCTAGATCACCCCAAAACACCCACCAGACTCTATATTTAAAGTATCACCTCAAGCATCAGCATAAAATTATTAGTATTGCTCACAAGATTACATTCTAATGGAGATTGGGGATTTGATACATAGGTGCAATTACACATAAATNTGGNGCAGTTTAGTCANCTGCCAATTTATCTAGTGATATGTTTTGGGGTGTGAAGAAAACCACACACAGATAAGATCCTGTTCCGGAATTGAACTCACGACCAGCGCTGTGCAGCATCAATGCTACCCAATGATCCATCCGGACTTCCCATAAATTACCTTATATACCTAAAGTAACCCTGTGCTCTAAAATATTACCACATACCACCTCCATCCTATATAATACATTACCTCATAAACCACCAACCACAGTGGTTACCCTCATCCCATAATAAACTACCTCATTCACCCCTGAAATATAACTCTATGGGGCCGATTCAATCCCGCGCGAAGACGGTAAAAAACGCGAAGTGCGCTTTTTCCCGTCTATTACGGGAGTGAAACCTCGCGGAGTGAAACGCGAGATTTTCTGCCTTACGCTATTTGCGTAAGGCAGAAAACTTCGCGCCTAACGGATTGAATCGGCCCCTTTATGCCTCACATACCACCAGCCTCCATGATTCCCTCCCTCCAATATAAATTACCTCAAACACCCCTAAAGTTTCTCCCCACACCCCCAGAACCAAAAGGAAATACCTCAGCAAATAACACCCCCACCCACATAACTTCCACCCTGTCCCCAGTTCCCTAAGCTACANCCCGCAGCCCCAGCTCTACTCTCCCATCGCCCCGCTTTCCCGCCCTTTCCACTCAGGACAGGACAGGAGCCGGGACGGCCAGCGGGTCGGGAGCGCGCTCGGAGGGGGAACTACAGCCCCCAGCATGCCCCGCGCGGCCCCGTCATGCAGCACTACGGCCGAGGCAGGGGAATTTTTGTAAAACAAAAGAGTTTCCCTGCACGCTGCCCTGGCCCCGCCCCCTCCCCGCTCGCTGGGCGTGGCCAGGCCGGCCGGGATCTGTCTGGAGATCGTGTTACACAGGCAGTGAGGGGCTGGCCCGCCAGGAGGAGGTGGGCATAGGAGGAGGGCTCCCCCCCTTCCCTCTCTCTCTCTCTCTCCCTCTCCCTCTTTCTCTCTCTCTCCTCTGGTTCCGTCTCTCTTGCCCCTTCTTTGTTCCCTAGCCTTTGTTAGCCATGCCTAGCCTGGTGGTATCAGGGATGATGGAAAGGAATGGGGGCATGGCAGATCTCACCAAGGACCGGGTGCTGGAGGATGACAGAGCCCTGCAGATTGCCCTGGACCAACTCTGCCTGCTGGGTCTGGGGGAGACAGAGGAGGACACCAACAACAATAACAACAGCAGCACTGGCAGTGGCGGAGGTGGAGGTGGCACTCACCCCCAGAAGGGGGAGAGCAAGTTGTGTGCCCTGTACAAGGAGGCAGAGTTGAGGCTGAAGAGTTCCAACACTACAGAGTGTGTGCCAGTGCCCAGCTCAGAACACGTGGCTGAGATTGTAGGAAGACAAGGTGAGGACTCCTTTGTCTCCATCTCAACATTGCATCCAGGGGGTGAGGGGGGTGGTACCCTATGGGCACTGCCAGCATGCTAAGCTCCCAGCTGGGGTAGTCATGTCTCCATCCATATCCCTCCCCTCCCATGCATGCACTTTTATAACACATCAATAATGATACATCTGCACCCAGTCTTTGTATGTTGCAGGATCTGGTGTGTCCTGATTGTCATCTCATTTCAGGGGTAATGGGGAAGGGGGGAGTCTTTGTCTTTGTTATGCCCCCCCCCCTCCCCCCCCCCCCAAAATAAAACAAAGGTGCACAAGCAGGTATGCTGCAGCAACTTCAGAGACCCCCCCCCCCCTTTACCCAAATAAGTGTTTTGGAGGGACCCTCCTTGCATCAGGTCCTAGGTCCTTTTGTTTGGGAAGATGGGACATTGTCACACACACACCCCCCACCCCTCTCCACACTGATGCTGAACACGAGTGATCTATCACATGTGCCAGTACTCAGCACTGCCTTTGTGTTCCTTGGGAGGGGACGCACTGTGGCTTTTAGCGGTTTTTTGGAAGGGTGCAAGGCCGGTATGTTTTGGGGGGTAGAGTGGGTCTTTCCACCGCGTGAGTGCACCAGGAGCAGCTGGCGTAATCCCTTTGTTGTCTCCCGTACTCCTCTATTGTCTCCTGCATTTGGACACTTCCTGAGCAATGCTGCAAGAAAAGTTTATATAAGGATAGCATTCTGTAATGTGTGGCTGTCTCNCCAGTCTGAGCGCTCTTACTGCTGCTGTCTTAATGCACCGCCTGTATTTACATTCTGTAGGGATATGCAGTCTGTACCCCCCCCCTCCTGTTATTGTGCTGAGCCCCCCTTGCACATATGTTGGTGCTATATGCATGGCTGCTGCCAGTCTTCTTTGTTTGGGTTGTGAGTCGTGTTAGCGATTTAGGGGTAGGGGGGTCCTGAATGTCTTCAGGAGAGGATGCTGTCGGGCATGGCGTTGGGACCTGTCCAACATCCTCTGTTATTATGTAATTGAGCTCCAGCACTTTGTCTGGAAAGTTGCATGGTGTTTGGTGGTAGTAGTTGTGGCAGGGCATTGCTTCCCAGTNATTTGGGGACCAGGCTTTTGTTCTCTGCTATAGGGATTGGGGGAGGACCTGCAGCATTAAAAAAGAGCTACCACACCCACCTTAGTTGCACACAAGCGGTCCCCCCAACATGTGTTTTAGGGATGTATGCATGCCACCCCACCAATATTGTCCTGGTAACGGCACACCCCCATTAAAGTAATGAAATGTGTTAACAAAACTTAGGTCCTCTTTAAGTTATAACCCTTCAAAAATGTTCTGTGACCCCATATGAAACCTGTTTAGCTATAAATGGGTTTACATATAACAAAGCACACAGTCTAAACCATAGAGCTTGCAATCTTTAATGATGCTATCGGCAGTACCAGCAGAATCTAGTCCCCATGATATAAATGTGTGGGAGGTTATAGGGTTTGAGAGGGCCCTTTTTGTTAAATATTTGTGTGTGCGGCGGTATTGGGAATAAGTTGTAGGTGGGTGTGTGCGGTGCCATGTTTATATTCTACATCTCCTCCGTAGCGGGGACCTTTTACTCTTTCCAGATCCATCCAAAATGTCTCCACAGGGAAACCGAGAGGTCCGTGTCCAACTTTAGGGAGATTGTCGCGGATCTTGGACTAGTAACTGGATGATGCGACTGATTTGGGTCTAGATAGCAAAAGGGTGATTGGCAAAGCGGAGTGCCATCTGACAGATGTACCACACNCTGAGCCTGTGCTTTTTGTTTCCCCAAAATAGTAACCTTTGCCCTCTGCGGATCTGGAGGTCAGCGTGTTGGTGCTGCGAAAGGGAGCACTGGTTTCCCTGCACCCCATTTTCCTCCACCCCACTCTCTGTTGCCTGTACAAAGAGTGNTATGACATCATTAGTATTTTGTCATTGTCCTGAAGTCGGTTCTGTTCCAATCATGGTAACAGATATTTGACTTTTTGGAGTTAAAATGTCTGGAAGGATTAGTACCATTTACTGGAATAGTGTGGCCAGTCTTTTATTGCAACGATATCATGCCTACCCCTAAAATGTGTGCTCTTTTGTCAGCCCCCTTTGTGATCATGCAGGNACAAAAAAAACGTTGGAGTTTGGTCAAATTAACCGCCTGTTTCAAAAACCAGAGGCGATAGAAACTTGAATTATTGCCCACACGCACTGTCACGTTGGGTCTTTGTTCGTGTAGCACACGTGTGGGGCATTGTTGTGAATAAGGCTCGCTTGTTGATACGAGTCCACCCAGCCGACGACAGCAGATTTGCACGGCTAGACGGGTTATGTGGGTCCCCAGTCCCACATGTCTTCAGATGCTGTAATAGAAGGAGCTCAGGAGATGGGGTGGATAAGTGGGTACCACAACACAGTCGCCCGTCCCTGACATGTGCTAGGTGCAGAGCCAGCTCCGTCAATGGTTCCTTTTTGTTTTGCTTTTTTTTATGTCTCCCAGACAGCTTGTTATGAAACCGAACAAGTGCTCAGTTGGTGGAGAGCTTTGTGTGCCTGTCTGGGGCTGGATTCTCGCTTGATGCTGATAGGAATGGCTGCCGTANACATTTTTTTAGACCCCGGGATGTGGCAAACGAGATAGACGTTGAGTTTGGAAAGATTGACAGCCTGCAAACATGGTTAGTCTGTAGTCACGATTACGGGACTGCAGACGGTCGGTGCAGGCCACCGCNATTTTCCTGCTCTTAAGTTGTCCTAAATGTGCATTGCCCGCCAGGCACCACCTGTGTAGTGTGCGGAGAAGTGTATCTGCAGCTTGCTGTAGTGCAGGAAGTGTGGTCTATCAAGCTCTTTGTCTAGAGGAATATAGACTTTTCTCTGCTGCCCATGTGCTAGAGAGATCCAGACAAAAGCTGGGGCAAAATTCTGCAACAACATTGTAAAATGAACCCACCCCCTCCCCAACAACTGAATATCTGTCCGCTATACAGTCACGGGGGGGGGGCATTTTCTGTAGGAATGATCACACTTGGGCTTTCTGNGAGCTAACGGTTCCCTCATTTGAATAATTCCTATTTGTATCTGAAATAAAAATATTTAACTCTTAAGTCCCCACACACTCAAAACGCATTCCCCCCAAACAATGGATTGTATAATATAACTAAAGCAATACACGTTTTAAACTAGGCATGGCTGCTTGTCCCGAACAAAGGGACTATAGTGATATTTAATATCTGGAATACAAAAGTGTGTCATGGGCTAGAAAACTCTGGAAACTCTTTGTTAACCCTTATGCATTCGCGGGACTTGTCATGTCAAGAGGCGGAATCCTGGAGTATGATTATATTTGGGATTTTGTGAATGGGTAACTTTAGGCGCGCTCTCGGTTTTTCATTTGCTAACGTGCGTAAAGTTGATTGGAATGTTTTCTGGTTTTCCGTAGGAATGGCGAGACTGACAGCAGTCTCGAATTCAAACAAAAGATAGATC
Source organism: Platyplectrum ornatum (assembly GCA_016617825.1). Taxonomy (NCBI): domain Eukaryota; kingdom Metazoa; phylum Chordata; class Amphibia; order Anura; family Limnodynastidae; genus Platyplectrum; species Platyplectrum ornatum. The sequence continues at coordinate 91,599 of JABWIB010000514.1, forward strand.
TTCGCCCTTTTCTCTGTGTGGAAGAGGCAGCGTGCAAAATGCGCAGGTTGTGGCGATAACAGTTAGGGGGGTGTGGTCCTTATTTTACAGTCGCAAAGAGAACCATGCGTCTTCCAGCTCTGAAGGCATTGCAGAGGCTAGGGGCAGACATTTGGGGGGCGTGCCTTCTCTGTTCGCTGTTATTTTTCGCTCGTTTAAATCTTTAAAAATATTTCCTTTTTAGGCCTGATTATTTCATTTAACTGATTTTTAGGATTTAGTAGACAAAGGGGTAAAGATTTTTTACTAATGGCTTTAGTCCGTTCAAAAAACAAAAAATTAAAAAAGACACCGTCGGATAATAGATCTTTTTTTTTTTTAAACGGGTGCAATGCCTTTTGTGTTAGAAATCGCCCCTGGGTGACAGCGACTGTGGCCCCCACAAAAGGAGAAGGGTATTATGCTGTACAAGGATGTACAGTTTTATATTGTGTAGACATTCGGACCTGAATATATCACTGACCTGCATGACCCTGGAAGTTTGCTAACGAGAGGCCCAGGACCGACCATGAATGGCTTGAAAGTGGCTTATTTTACAGTAACGTTACACTCAAATTTTTTCTCTGAATTTCGACCAGAAGAGCTGACAGTCTTAAGCCTGTTGTAGCTGGAATATTCCAGGGATTGAGAATTTTGCCACACGTGGCTTGGCGCTGCGTCTATAGATTTTTAATGGCTCTCTGCAGCCCCCCTTTATAAACCTTGTTTCTACCCATTGTATCTGTCATCTCCCTGATAAGGCGGATGATGCCATTGGTGGCTCAGATGGGGTGGTGGCGCTTTGGGGCGTGGAGGTTGTTGGCAGCGGTAGACTCACGCGGTCCTTGGCGCCTGCGCAGTGATGGTAAACACACGGCACATTTTGGTGTTGATGAGAAGGAGTGACACTCGCTGCTTTTTGGTTTAACTCTNTGCCTGTCCTGAATTTTTAATGTTTAAGATGCCTCCTTTCGCAACACTTACACATATTATGGCACTATATGGTGTGAAAACTTATTACTGTAGACAAAATTGCACGAAATCTACAGTTTTGCCCAAAAANCTGTTCTATGAAACCTGTTGTCTAGGTGCTTTCGTTTGTGTAAGTCATCAATTTAACCCTTCAATTACCGATTGGTCTTTCTTCATTTGGCTCAACGACTTGGTGCTGGAGATGAATTAGGAGAGCATATGGAAGCAATATCCGAGTTTGCGCTTTAGAAATTAACTTTTTGAATTCATCATTTTTAGGTGACCGGTGCCTTAAGTTTCTCTATAAAACAAAAAGTTTAGCTATAAGCCCATAGAGTCCGTCTCTTCTACTGCTGGGACTGCTGTTTGTTACTCATTGGATCATTTGCTTTCATGGGAGCCCTTGGCTGTTGTGATGCAATTGCTCATGGGCTGAAACTTCTTTTTCTCTCTTTCGTCTGTTTGGTGCCAAAAGAGTTAAAGCTTGCGCTGTTGGGCTGCCCAGTCAGCATGGCCTGATGTTTGGGGGGCAGCTGGTTATTTATTTCATTTTTTATTATTGGTTTTATTTCTACTTTTTTATTTATTTTTTTCTATTTTGTACAAAATGTTCAGAACCTCAATTTCCAATACCATTGATGGTGGGTGCATAGGGGAAGAGAAGTGCTGCCTTGTACGTTTGTATCGGACATCTGGTTAATACAACTTATCTTCCCTGCCATACGAGATGAAGTGTGAGCATCTGGCCTCTGCGTTATCGCTATCACTTGGGATATAGTTACTTGGGAAAGATCGACNAATACAGCCGAAAGGCTGTGTGCGCTCCTGTGACAAGGGGGTCCTTGTTGACCCTTCCTATTGTTCTGTGAGAGACTTAATATATATATTTTATCCATCTGTCATGCTTGGTTGGGCAAGTCAATGAATAGGACGCTTGTTGGAAAACGTTTAAGCCTTTTCGGCAAACGATATCTAGATAGGCAAAAGTCATAGCAACCGAATCAACTTTGAACTTCTAATTTGTCCTGGCCCTGGGACGGGGATAGTCATTGTTGACTCTTTGACAGTGATGGTAATTGTTNACTTGTTTGTGGAATTAGGATTAGTAGTTTCCACTAAAATACATTAAGATATNAGAAATGCATCTGGCTGTTATAGGGCCACTTGTCTTAGAGCAAGAAATGCAGCAACAAATTCGACCTAATACAGTATTCTGGTCACCATGGAGGGTGAGCATGTTACTTGTAGGTTGGCAGCTTTGTTTACCAATAGTGTAACGAGGAAGGCTAGTAATCTTCTTTGTTGTGCATTGGGCAACCCCACCCATTCCCCACATCTCCACCACCCTTTCGCATCCTCCTCTTGTTGATCTTCTGTTGGCTGCAAGCCAGCCCTATGTAAAGCCAATTTTAGCATTTAAAATGACTCGACGTGAAGTACTCTCGCATCTGTTATCCAGATAGTGTCAAAGCAATTGCCACCTTTTCCTGCCCTATACATTGCCCTTCTGGTGATCAGTATGGCATCAACCCAAAACTGCCAATTGCCATCCTGTAAAAATGGTTTTAAAGAGGAGGCATAGTTTTTGGATTGCCCTAGACTTACGAGATTATTTTATTTTCTGGTGGTTTTTGTGAAATCACACGGGAGATGACCGGGTCTTTGGTGGCAGAACGTGATTATGTCTAATGCTAAGGGCTAAGGCTGTGGACCTCTCTTATTACNGTCTGCTGGTAAGGACTTAGAGGATGTCCTATTGATATAATGAAAAATCTGCCTCGTGATGCTAGAATATGTAATCGCAGGTCATACATGTACGCCTCACCCTGTCTGACCCTACTTAGTACAGAAAAAATGAACCAAGCAAGATGTATTTAATATTATTAACGTTCCCCATTANGGTTTAACGTATCTTCATGAGAAGGCAAGACGTTTTCAAAAGTGCATTATAGAGTTTCCACCCTCTGATAGCTTTATTTATTAACTTAATGCACTTGCCTATTATTTTNTACTAGCTTTATCTGTGTGTGGCATCGTATGCAGTTGTGTATTGCCTTTCNCTAGGGAAATGTCCTGTCTTAGCAGTGTTTCCTTGTGTCATAAAGCATAAATGTTGTGTATAGATTATCCCTTCCATTCAGTTTGGTTAAAATGAGGAAAATCTTGGTTTATTTTGCAGTAAGAGGATGGAAGACATTGAGCAGGTGTGGGGGAGTGACGATGCAAGTTATTATTGTCTGGTCTCTATGGCCGTAGCAGCAGTAGATATTTGGTGTGGGGGATATACTTCTAAGATTATGCCCCCCTCCCTCACTTCCACCCTGGGGACATCGTCATAAGATTCTAAGGAGGTCAGATAAGACTGCTTGCTAATCAAGGAAGGCGATATTTGGCATATGCTGTTGTCACATATTGCGCGCAATAGAATTATGGCTGTATACTTGCAGTGTGCGCACTTTGAGGCCTGTCCCAGTACCCAAGCCTTGGGGAGATTTCTAAGAAATCCTTTGTGGTCGATCTAGGCCCCCTCACGCCCTCTCCGGAGAATGAGGCCTTTTCAGAAGGGATTATTCCAACCTCCCTGCTGCAAGTGAGATTCCCAAAACATTTGATTTAACTTGTTAGTGGCCCAGACNGGGTCCAGCACAGTGGTGGTGAGACAGGGCTGGATCACATGAGATTGGCAGGGCTGGGGTTTAGTTCCTAGTTTTATTACATTTGTTTTGTTTTTTTCATTTAATTTATAAAGTAGTATTACCTCTACCTAATATTACCTATACTGTTGAGGCAACCGTTATGTGGAAATGACACGTATGCATGAGGGGTTTCACTATGTACCCCTACTGATTCTACATGTACTTGGGCATTTTGTNAGCTTGGGAATATTANTTCAGTGCAAAAATTGGTTGCCTGTGTTGCAGCATGATAAAATCAAACGGACTGCTTGTCCATACGTATTGGTTTAGTCCACAANATGGCTACCGATATTGTGCGTCATTGACCTTAGTCCATGTATTTGCCACATACTTCTTATTATTGGTTCAGCCCACAAAATGTCTTNCTTTTATTATTGGTTGATACAACTTCACACGACACCACAATTTCTAGAGAATTTATTGGTTTCATTCCCATAAAAATGTTTCAACCCACAAAATGGCCACCCAGTATATGCAGTGATGCCACACGTGAACTGATTGCCGTATATGTTGGTGCAGCCCAGTATTTACATTCCTAAGCATTCACGTGTAAAAGCACAACTGCAATGTTTCCTCGTGTGGTAAACATTTTACATAGTGGCAATATACAGTATTTCCTGATAATGTACTAACAACTATTGTCCTATGGCACTCGTAGTGCAATCTCTGAGTTTATTCATGAATGCTCGTCTCAGGAGCTAACAATCTAGTAGTTTAATGCCCAGTACAATTGTTAGATTCTGGTGGTTTCATAGTAATTGCTGTCACAGGAGTTCCATGGTTTAATTAGATGTTTCCCTGTGGTTTTACGTTTACGGATGATATGCAAAATATTGGTCCCAGGAGCTTGCCATTTACTATGAGGTTTATTGTTCTTTAGATATGGAGTGAATGTGTATATTGTTTATAGACCTGGCCTTGGGCATATTTCAGAGCAGTGGTTAAAGAATCAAACACCTGTGTTCCACTTTCCACACTATTCAGCAGAATGTTATTTTTCTGGGTTCGCGTGCCTTTAGAACCTGTATCATGACCTTTTTAATTGTCACGCTTTTTACTCCTGGTCAGAGCATGTAGCGTGATGACACGCATTTCGCTGTCTAATTATTTTCTATGTTTATGAATGTAGTATTATGGAAGGGACTTTATGAGGCTGGCTTTATTGAGGGGACAAGGACAGACGAGCTCCCCCCCGTACACCATTAAAAAGCTGGACCCTTACAATAAAATCCTCGAGGCTTTTAGTAGACTATTAAACCAGACTTCATTTCCTAGAGCGCAGAAAGCGCAGTCCTGAGACTGCCAACAATGGGAGCTTTGTTTGCTCTGGGAGAGACCTAGACAGTGTTCTGGGTAAGAGGAGGGGGTAATGCTAGATTAATAGCCCCCCATACCCTGGGTCCCTGCATACACCTATTTGTTAACCTTTTTACTCCCAGGTACCGCGGATGCATTGGCACATGCATTATTATGCTGTGTTGTGTNAAGAAGTGTGAAGAGTCAGGAATATTTTGTGATGCACAGAATTCTTATCCAACACTTGATCTATCTCTGTGTTGGAGAACAAACATGAAATTCANTTGTATAAATATCAAGTCATTAAATGAATATTTCATTATTAGTAATGTTTTAATGTCATTGCATATATAGACACAATGGACCGAATCCATGCGTCCATGCTGGCAATGGTAGCACCCTCCCCTACAAACCCAGAAATCTATCTTGACTTCCTTGGGGAACCTGGNTCATACCAAAATGTAAGGATTTAGCAAGATCTTGCTAAACGATTTAAACGATTCCCCCGCAACGTTGTGTACTTGATCTATGCCAGGCGTCTCGTCACACCCACTGTTGTAAAGGACTTCGGGATCGCTCTGAGCGTGTTCTGATGTGTAACCTTGTCCGCACACGTGCATTATTCCCGCAAGGGCGACTGACAAACTGCTTGTATAAGTAGCCAATGCTAGTTACTAATGGTAGCCAATGATCCGATGCTGCACATAAGATTTTTAGAACCTGAGATTTTGGGCATTGAGTTGGTTTTGTTGGGTTTGTTTCATAGAGCCGAATGCTAATATCAGATACTGCTATGTTCCTATGCATGCCAAATCCAATTTTTTTGGTTTTCATTTGTTCCAGACTACAATGACAATTTTGTTACCATGACAACCACTGTCAAGTGGCTCAAAATGTAATGAATGTGTGTAGAGAGTTTTTGGAATGTTCATTTGAGCTCTGCTTTCTCTGTGACGTCCTCTGTCTTCCCCCTCCTTCCATTACATGACCCACTTAGAGCAATGAATTTGACCTGTGATTTATAAGATGACGTAAATGGAACCATTCTAACTTTTTATTTTCTCCTTTTTTGCCTCTTTGTTTTTTAGGTTGCAAAATTAAAGCACTAAGAGCCAAAACTAACACATACATCAAAACGCCAGTCCGAGGTGAAGAACCGGTGTTTATGGTGACAGGACGTAGAGAGGACGTAGCCATGGCAAGACGAGAAATTATTTCAGCCGCTGAACACTTTTCCATGATCAGAGCTTCCCGCAACAAAGCCGGAACTGCTTTCGGCAGTGCCCCGACCTTACCCGGTCAAGTCACCATCCGTGTCAGAGTACCATATAGAGTCGTTGGGCTGGTTGTGGGACCCAAGGGTGCCACCATCAAAAGGATCCAGCAGCAGACAAACACTTACATCATCACCCCCAGCCGCGATCGAGACCCTGTGTTCGAGATCACTGGGGCGCCTGGAAACGTGGAGCGGGCACGAGAGGAAATAGAGACACACATTGCGGTACGCACCGGTAAAATCCTGGAGTACAACAATGAGAACGACTTTCTGTCCAGCAGCCCCGACTCTGGCATGGAAAGCAGATACCCCGAAAGCTGGAGAGTACACGGTACAGTTGCCGGCTGCAAACCCCTATCCACCTTCCGGCAGAACAGTCTGGGATGCATCGGTGACTGTTCGGCAGAGCCGGTCTATGAAACTCCACGATTGAATGATCAAAATGAATTTAACTACGGCTACTTGTTCCCCAACTACAAGCAAGAAGTTTATTATGGTGTCACAGAAACCGGAGGCCCCATGTGGGGTGGGCAAGAGAATAGCAGCCCCACACCAAGCATTTTTGCAAAGCAACAGCGCTCGGGGAGTAGCGGCACTATCCAGACCAATGCCACCCAACGTTCTCCGGAATCCAGCCTTACCAGCTTGCCAAGGAGAAGTCAAGGGGACAGCCTGCCAGGATTCACTAAACTTAATGCCACTCGGAACTCTGTTTCAGGAAGCCGGGAATGTATGGTGTGTTTCGAAAGTGAAGTCACTGCTGCTCTGGTGCCCTGCGGCCACAACCTCTTCTGCATGGAGTGCGCCGTGCGAATCTGTGAACGGAACGAGCCAGAGTGTCCTGTGTGCCATGCATCCGCCACTCAAGCCATCAGAATATTTTCTTAAGAGACGCAGGGACTGGGTGGGTGATGGGTGCTGGACTCTTGGTGCATAGAGCTCAAGAAACAATATTTAAACTTCATAGTAAATTCTTCACTATAACCACCATATTATGTCAACGTATTTGAAGTCTGCAAAAAATCCTTTTGCCGGGCACCAGAATGGTTATCTTCTGGTTTATCTGCCAGTCAAGGCTTATTTTTGTGGGACTCCAGTGCCCATGATAACCCAACTTCTTGATACCAGGTGTACGTTTTTGGTTTTTATGTTTTTGTTTTTGTTTTTTTAAAGACATTACATTTTTGCTTTTTTTTTTACTAAATTCTTCATTTTTTCTTTTTGGACAAAAAAAAACGTTTAACTGTGAGATGATACATTTACAGAGTTGAACTATTTTTTATTTTTAAACTTTTATTTCTATTTTGGATTATGCTGCAATTTGACCACCGAGCCTCCATTTTTATTTTCTAAACCATTCTCTTTGCCGGGTGTTGGTTTAAATATTNATTATCATCATCAGCTGAAAAGTACAGGTTTTATTCTTTATTTCTTATCCTTACAATAGAGAGTCCAGTTGGTTTTTGCTACGTTCCTGGCTGCCTTGTTTTTGCGCTTTAGGGGGAATTGCCTCTCTGAAGCAAAATCTGGAAGCGTCCACCTGAAAGGGCTGAATTAAGGAGTCGGGGGCAGATGGGTCAGCACTCAGGGGTAGTACAAGTAGTTTCTTTCACCTGCACCTGATGATGCCTGCCTATTTCTGCCAGCTATATCNTGAACGGGAATTGGTTTGATCATTACTAGCAAAAATAAAAACAAACTGTATTTATCAATCTCTGGGAACCTGAATTATGAGGACACAACAATTACCTCACGCTCAACAAAAAGCAGCTCAATCTACCGTTTTGATTGTCATTTGCTGACGATTTATTTTTTATTTTATTTTTTATGTTTTTCTTTGAAATTGTTTTCCTGCCGGGATTCGTTTTCAAGCACCACAAGAAAGAAACAAAAAAAAAACGTAAATCAGGACTTTTTATGCATGGGACGTTTTTGCTTTTTTAATAAAAAAAAGGGAGAAAAAATAATAAACTAAAAACAGACAAACTTTTATTTTACTGTGCACTGAAGACGGGGTGCAGGTATTCCTGGTACCCCCTCTCCCTTAACTCAGACAACTGCCGCTGCATCTGTTAGGCGTCTATGGCCATAACGACAAAAAGAAATNGTTGCAAGTCTTTAAGCGGGAGCGCTTATGTTAAATCAAGGAACATTGGACTTCCACTGGCGGTTCCAGAACTTTATCTCCTCATGAATGCAAAGAAAACAAAATAACGATGTAAATCGTTATTTTTCTTCCTCTTAACTGGACCAGACGGAACATTTTAATGAAAATGCAGATACGTTGGACCAAAGTTTTATGTGCTGGAAAAACAAACAACTTTTAGAGGGTGCCATGTTTAATCTTCAGTCTCATGAAGATGTTGAAGACCACTTAACGAGTTGGGGTCTCCTATTTTCCCTTTGAGTCACAGAAATGGGGAAGCAGTCTAACCAAGGGGGTTGTAATGTAAAAAGATTGCTTTGTGTATCTACCACTTCATATATNCCCCCTCTAACCATTTCCAATTGATGCAGGGTTCAATTATCCTAATTTTTGGTGCTTCCTCAATAATCCCATNTACCCCTTTTATATTATAGTTGGTTTTGGGACTAGATTGATGCTAGGTCACACAGCATTATCTATCAGAAGGAGAATATTCTAGAACTGTTGATCATTTAATGAACTATAAAATATCTGCAGTCTCCATGTTTGAAGACCCTTCCATTATCCATGGGGGGCTGTGAGGGGTGTATTTAATCTCTTCCTATTTGAAGAGGGTCCTTCTTAGCATTTCATTAGAGGTGAAAGACCCTCACTATTTCTTTCATCTTAACCCAATTTTAATCATATGCATCACAATGTTGGCATAAGGGATGAAAACCATTTTTTCCCACCCCGCTCCAAAGGAAAACCAAGAAAAAAATTACCATGCAATGTCTTTTTGGGCGAGTGGTGGCAAAACGAAAGTGGGAAACAACAAAAAAAAGTTCCCCCAAAGTTTTTGGGAAACCTACATTTTTCATATTTTTTATTTTAAACTTTATATTTTATTCTACAGAATGGTGGTTTTTAAACTTTTATGTAGCAGTCTTTATAGCTTGTTACAGATTAGCAGTATTTCAATATTTTTGTTTTATTATCTGAGATATGTAGCAATTTACTTTTAAAAAGGGACCTAATGGTGAGGATGAAAAACAAAAATTTCAGGTCAGTTTTGGGGGGAACTGTCGTCAGGTCTCGAGGACAGGATAGGCTCAAGATGGGACTTTATTTGATGTATTGAGTCTGCACTGTCATGCATATGGTCAAATAGTTAATTCCGCTATCAATACTGCTAAGGTCTTTCTACAAAATGTCTCCAGTGGGAATGTATCTGCAGTGCTGGAGTACTAACCTTTCTTATGGTCTTAGTAGTTTTCTTTCTTTTTTTTCCCTGCTATAGCTTTACATAAAGCTTGCCCGCTCGATTGTTACCACGTAGGTCTACCTGGATGTACCACTTTACATCCACCATTTTAAGTACTGGCAGCGGTTCTCTCCAGCTCCTTCTGAGGGTATAAGATTGCATGCAAGAAGCACTTTCATTAATGGGCTGCATGGAATTAGGCTTTGGATAGAGTTTGATTTTTATTTTCTCTCTAAATCATGGACTTTATAGAATGGGTCATTGACCTGCGACATCTGTGTGACCAGATTATTGACGGCCAGGCACTATNTGTGTTTCTTTAACCTCTCTGCCAGAATGTGGGTTCTCATTGTGTCTAAAACCCAGTTTTTCTTTTGCAGTGATCTGTTGCTAGAGTCCCTAGAGGCACCCAAGCCTTGTCTCTGGAGATTTCTGTATGCTTTCATTGACCACATTGTGAAGAAATGTTATTTATTTTACGAATGGTCTTAATCATCAAAGTTGTGAAGCTAGTTTTGGATAACACAAACACAAGGAAATAGGCAAATGCTCCTTATACAACGGTAACACCAATAGCAGCCGTTTTGACTTGAGGCTAAAGGTAAACAGTACATTCATTGGTCATGTTGCGTGGCCAGTGCTAATAGCCAGAGAATGGTGGTAGAGAATGTGGCCTCTGGGAAGTCATTAGGGCAATCGCATGAATTTAGTTTTTGTGTGACAGGAGTTNTTACACAAAACACTATTGGTGGCCATTGATTTAATGCTCAGCACTACATTTCTGTTTGAAACATGTGGTTTAGTGCACTAAGGTGCTGTATCCCATAGCAACCCGTTAGATGTTTACTNAAATTTTCTGAACAGCACTGGAAAACAAAATGGGTCAGGATCTGGCTGGTTGCTATGGGTTACAAGGAATGGGTTGCCATGGCTACTCATTTGTGCACAATTTTGTTACTGAATTTACCTACCTGTATCTGTAAATTTTTTTAGATTTTCCTTTACATGTCAAGTTAAGGACTACAAATATGGCACTTCGTAGCATCAGCTACTGCATGGCACTGGATAAGGGGTGTCGACATTTTTCCAGATGCCACGGGAATTCTTTTATGAGAAAAATATAGGGTTGTAAGTAGTACATCTACAATATACTGTGTAACATGATTGAGCAACTGAATGGTAACTAACCTGGGATGATCGTTTTATGATTTTCTATACACAGTGATAGCAGCCATTATGTACATTGCACCATTATGCTACTTATAATTTCACAATTGATTAACCTGTGATGGACATCAGTCCTGTGAACACAACATAGTCATTCTTTAGGACCTGTTCCTTAATGATTATGCCTCCACTGTGATAGATGGCTCCTATAGGGCTGAGTGACCCCAGGATCAAATTGGTTCAGTCCACAAAATGGCCACTGCCATGGTTGGGTCATACAGTTTACATAAGAAGGGATGTATAAATGCCTATTAGCCAGACCAAGGGGAAGATGAGGAATGAATATTATTTCTTGGCCAAAACTATGTATTTATACCTAAATTAATTGGCTTCCACAAGTACTGGGCGACAATTGCTCACTAAACTTTGCTAAATTATACTGTGGCATGCCCATTGGTTGGACGACCATCTTGCATGCCTTGTAGATTTGAACCATTGGTACAGTAGACGGACACTTTCAATATAAACAGTTATGAGCCTGCTATGTGGGAGAAATAGCTTTACTTGGTCAGTTATATTTTGTACCTTTTTAACCATTTCTGTAACCGAGGGGAAAAGGATCCATTCCAAAACCAGGCTTTACATAGTTCATCTGACCATTACAAGTCATTTTCTCCCTTCAGATAAAAGTTTTTATCCATCGCCATCCAAGAATGTAGGGAAACACATCTATAAAAACTAAAGAGAGCTATATACACGAATGACACAAAATATACTGTGATATGATCCTCAGAAAATATATAGATAAAAATGTTTTATTCTACACAAAGACCAAATTTTGTTTATATTTAAGGACACAGTATAAAAAATAGTTTTAACTTGCCCCAAGATTTAAAACATAAAATAAAATTGTATTTAAGAAATTTTTTGGAGAGGGAGAGTTTTTTTTTTAATTATTTAAGTCTATTCCTGACCCAGAAGGATGCCATGACTGTTAATAGATCTGTAACTATTTCATTTTTAATCAAAAAGTAAAATAAAAAAATAATAAAAAATAGAGTCAAAAAATAAATGACACTGCTTAAAAAAATTAGATCATTTCTTTATAATTTAATATTCTATTTTAATAAATGCATTTATTACATGTAAATGTAGGCAGGAGACTGAATGCTCTGAAGAAAAAAAATACTTTTTATTGGGTAATTTATTAAAATAAAGGATTTTATTTTATGATAAAGTAATCCTTAAGCTTTCAAAACATAGATATGTAGACAGGAAAAAAATTAAAACTTTTTGTAGCCAGATTCTTAAGTATTTCTTTTTTAAATAATAAAAAAATAAATAAACTTTTGTTTGTGTGCTGGACATTTTTGCTGTTTTATGAAGAATTAGCGATAAATGCCATGTCTAGTGATTTACCACATCATTGTGTTTTAGAGTATTGAACAATTAATGCCTTTTGTACCTTAACTAAAAAAGGAGAACTCCATAGAATGGTTTTTGGTTCGTTACTGAATTTTAAAGGGTCCACAAAAGCTGCAAAGCAGACGTGTTGTGGACGCCTTTGACCATTGGGAGTTAGGTTGACCCACCAACGTCATAGGGGGCTTTAATACACAGCGTGCTGTTTTAGTGATGTAAATGCAATATTTCGTAGCTGGGGATTTTAGAAGCTTATACAGTGACTTAGCTAGTTCATCGTACGCTTCATATTTTTTGAGTAGACCAGCAAAAATGCTGTTGCTTTAACGGTTCTGAAATGCCACAATTTCTGTATTAATATTGGAGTTGTTTTTCAGTTTTTATATATATAAATACCTATATTTTTGGTTGCGTTTGCGTTGAGGAGGAATCTTATTTTTTTTCCACAATTTATTTGACTTGCTTCAGTAATAGAGTTNTATGCAGAAATCTTTTCATCCCTACCTGACTTGATTGCAGTGTCTCTCCATAATTGGTTAGGGGCATAAGTTTAATATTCGTCAATTAGAATATCCACTTTGCATGCAGGATTTTAGAATGAATTGGGGTGTGTTCTGCAGGTTCTACTCAAACAGAAACAAAGACCGATCAGAAATCCAGTGTGTATCCAATGCACATTGGATTTGGCAAAGGCCTTGTGTACCGGGATAGATAAAAATGTGCTGGGTGCCATATTAAAAAATAAAATGATAGTCCCTTTATTCAGAGTAAAAACAGCATGTATTTTCCATAAGTTATCTCAAATCTACTGTATTTCTATATTTTAGTTCATTCTAGAGAGATTGAGTGAGTGGTGGAAATAAGTAATGTGTAGGGGTGTGAAGACAAATTATAAGCAAATATTAAATACTATTCCATTTATATTAGTAACAACTTCCAAATTGTANAGGGACAGTTGAAAGAGTAGTCAGGGGCCCAGCTTTACCTGTTCTGAAAAAAAATCAATATATAGATTTCGTAATACATTTATTAAGGATGACCACTCTGTTACACCTTCCCTTTTACTTAGTGTGGGCTTGACTTCACATTTAATGTTGCATCCTTTAAAAGCCAAACACCTATACTATATATTAAACATCTTGGATCCACTATAATATATATATTGTCCCATGGCCAATCTTTACTATGTATATTTAGAGGTTGCAGGTTATTTTTCAACTGCATTCAAAATATAGTATAGATTATTAACCATTTAATGTCAACACAATTTATTTATCCCCGTGTATTTAAGGTCATAGAGAGGGAATAGGCATAACTCATAGGCCAGAAGAGTTTATAGAAATGTTTTGTTTCTTCCGCCCTCTGCAGGGAACAGGTTTTCTGTTTGTATTTTTTTAACCAAGTTACCAAAATATAAGGTCTTCTTTTTTTATATATATATATATAAATCACATGTATATACATTTTAAGGAAGAGAAGAAATATTTTAGTTGTTATAATTTTTTTTTTATTTCTTTGATGCTATTTGTATCGTTAAACACAAAAAAAGTTGACATCCCAGCAATAACCTGTGCACTAAAAAAGGAGACAAATGCTAGCAATCTTGTAGCCAAATGTTGATGACTTATGGGGTTATTTTAAACCCCCTTATTATTTCAGGGGGACATGTTGCAGTTCAAGTCCTAATAGAGGGGTAAAACGTTTGCTTACATTATATTGAAGGACTTATAAATAAACGAAAATATAACAACTTTTTTAAGTAGGGTTGATATTTAAAATGATATTTGTACTATGTTTGGAGTGCAGGGGCAATGTCAAAATGCAATTTTTTCCCTCCTCGCTAGTCATTATTATTTTATATTATTGTTATTTTCTACTCTTAAAAACCAAAAAAGTTTTTCGTTTTGTTTTAGTTTTTATGTCTTTATATTTGTTTTTGTTATTTTTTATCCTAACTCCATTTGTCTGCAAAAAGGTGGCTTTTTGTTTTTAGAATTTTTTGTTTCACATTGTAAACAAAAAAATATATAGAATGGATCCTATTATAGCACTTAATATATTGGAAAATAAACAGGGCAATTTAAATATGTGTCCCATAGCATTTCACAAATAGCTTTAACATGTTTTGGCCCTGGAATCGGTCTGAGCCAGAATGCTTGGGCAAAAGACTAAAATTGTTGGAAAATATTTTTTTTTAAATAAAACAAAACAAAAAAAAGTTTTATATAAGAGGCTAACTCTGACCAGGATGGCTATTTAATAGTCCTACAAAGGACATGTCATTGTCTTAAGAAACATTTTATTCACATCAGTTATTTTTTGTTTCTTTACCTCATGTTACCATGTTTTCAGATTGGCTTCTGCCTACATATCTGAATTTTNTAGGTTTTTTTTTTTTTTTTACTTGAACAAAACTGACTGATTTTCAGATATATAATCACACTCCATGCACTTTATTATTATTTTTTCTTTATTTTGATTTTAAATACATTTCATTAAACAAAACTATACAAATGGGAACAAGCAAAAAAGGGGGGAGGCGGGATTCAAAGTATATGCATAAAATATATACAGCGCTGTGTTTTATAATCTCGTGGTAACAAAAAGAAAGATGCATAGTTGTGTTCTTCCACCTAATTACCAGTCTTCTTGAAGGAATGACGTGGAATGGATGTAAAATAAAGAGGCCCCTCATTTATCACCTGAACAAATGTATTATGTTACTTTTTTGTGCTTTTAACTGTTCTTTATAAAGACACCGGTTCTCTTCCATACGACTGATGAATACATAGTGTGTTGTCCAGGTCTACTTCCAGTTAGATTCCTGCATTTTGTTTTTGGATTTTTTTTTCTCTACCGTTAATGATGAAACTCTCTGCTATGTCATGTTCTTTATACGCCACCTGGAAACCTGGGGGGGCTCACTAACCATTGAGATGTTCCAAAAATTTGCCATCAATGTCTTGATGGGTGGGCACTTCCTATCAAGCATCAATATCCGATCCTAAAAACATATGAGCCGTTTGCAGAACCTAGAATTAGTCCTGTTTTATGGATGTTTCTATTTTTGTTTGTATTTTTTTTTTCAAGCAGATAGTTAAAGCATACATGATGTTGCACAACTTGTAGAAAACAAAGAAGGGAAGGGTTAATGTATTAAATGTGCTGAATTGACATTAAGAACTTAATTTTATTAAAGTATTATTACTTAAGAAACCCTGTCTTTGTCCTTTGTGGGGTTGGGGTTACATTGGAATGTTTTGGGTTTTTTTGTAAAATGGAGTTAAATATAATTCTTGGTGGAGGGAGGTATTTCGGATGTACAGTAAATGTGTGTCCTACGATGGCCACCCTATCCAGACTTCTCTATGTCCTGGAGACCTGGTGTATATAGAGCCGATCACAATACTACTAGTAATGTCACCAGTGGTGTATATACAATGATTACTATATTGTAAATATTAGGTACACAAAAATAGTATAGTGAAACTAACAACAGATTAGAAGGTGGCTGGGCTATGGTAAACTAATTTAACAATCATTTTTGTTCAATATTAACGAAAAGTGGAGATAGTTATACACATAAATTGAGAATGCTGATGTAAAGAAGCAATTGCAAGCCCTTTCACTGGGGTTTACAACAGGTTTTACTATAACTGTNAAAGCTGTAAGTAGACAAATCAGTGGGGGCCAGATGGGACACATCCTAGAATACTAAGTATAGAATAAGCTGCCAACTACTG
This sequence comes from Platyplectrum ornatum, assembly GCA_016617825.1. Taxonomy (NCBI): domain Eukaryota; kingdom Metazoa; phylum Chordata; class Amphibia; order Anura; family Limnodynastidae; genus Platyplectrum; species Platyplectrum ornatum. The sequence goes on from JABWIB010000514.1 coordinate 107,578, forward strand.
ACCAGTGAGCCTTAGACNGGTAGTAGGTAAATTACTGGAAACATTTTTACAGGAACAATGTTCAATATCTTAAAACCAGTAATTTATAGGGTCACAAGTGGCATGGTTCCACCGAGGGAGATTATATCAAACACATNGTATTGCATATTTTGACTGGGTCACTAAAGTAAAAGAAGGTAGAGCTGTACATATAGATTATCTAGATTTTAGTAGGCATTTGACACTGATTTTTCGCACACATGGATTANGAGAATAAGCATGATTGTTAATACTTTCTTGGTTGCAGGTTGGTTATAGTAGGGTAGCCAGTAGAGTTCCCCAGGGATCTGTGTTTGTACCAGTGCTATTTTTAATATATTTGGGCCTAATTGCAGATGACACAATGGTTAAGAGTGTGGCAACTAATGTTTAGTTCCAAAATATAGAAAAACCATGTCCTTGTGACTCAAAAACCCAAAAGTTAAATATACCATATACAGATCTACAATAGGAGGAACTGTTCTAGAAGGCACTATTTCATGTAATATAAAAGCAGCCAGGCAATGTAACACAGCAATGAGAAAGACAGGTCAAATGCTGGGTGTAAAGGGAGAGGTGATGTCACTTTATAAATCATTGGCGTGACCTCATCTGGAATACTGTGTCCAGTTCTGACCATACTGTATCTCCAGGAGGACGTAAATACATTAGACGATGCAAATAAGACACAATAAAAAGTTGACTGTCACACACCATACATACATACAAACATACAGCTATACTGTATTGATGTCATCAGTGATGTATATACAGTGATATGTATGTCCTGGAGATCTGGTCTATATAGATCTGATCACTATATTGCAGTAATGTCACCAGTGATATCTATGTCCTATAGATCTAATCACTATAGCAGAGGTAATGTATATACAGTGATATCTATATGTCCTCGGGATCTGGTGTATATCATTCTGATCACTATACTGTAAAAGATGTCACCAATAATATAGATATCACTGTATATACATACACCATACATACATACAAACATACAGCTATACTGTATTGATGTCATCAGTGATGTATATACAGTGATATCTATGTCCTGGAGATATGCTGTATATAGAGCAGGGTTGCCAACTTTTGCAAATGAATATCAGGGTAGATTTTGACAAAAAGGGCTAGGACTGTGTGGGCAGGGGGGCTTATGTGTCCCGACCTCGGACCCGCCAAAGTTGGGAGGTATGCACCTATCGCTGTATATACATGTACTGGGGATCTGGTGTATATAATTATGTTCACTATACTGTAGTGATGTCACTAGTGATGTATATACAGTGATATCTATATATCCTGGAGATCTGGTGTATAAATACAGTGATATCTATATATTCTGGAGATCTGGTGTATATAGATCTGATCACTATACTGGAGTGATGTGACCAGTGATGTATATACAGTGATATCTATATATCCTGGAGATCTGGTGTATAAATACAGTGATATCTATATATCCTGGAGATCTGGTGTATATAGA
>JABWIB010000515.1:15225-33228 GCA_016617825.1 Platyplectrum ornatum
AGAGATGGAGGTGAGGTGAGGTGATGTGGGGTGGGGGAAGAGATGGAGGTGAGGAGGTCCACCATGTTTATATGGAGGGGAGGGGGAGAGATGGAGGTGAGGTGGGGGGAGAGATGGAGGTGAGGGGGTCCACCATATTTATATGGGGGGGCCCGTTGAAAAATGTGCTATGGGGCCCGGTCTTTTGTAGTTACGCCCCTGCTGACACCCCTCACATTGAAATATGGATTGTCCCAGCTGTAAACGTGTACCTAAAAAAAACTGTAAGTTCAACTCTGAATAAGTCCTGTGGGTTTCAACCTTTTTTTTTATGGGAGTACCAGTTACTAACAGTGGAATCAGGTCAAGTACCAACTTGCATGCATTGTTAGATACATATATATTACTTTTGTATATATGATTTTTTGTCCGAGGTTGTTTTGGAGGATTTTTGGAGGATTTTTTATTACATACAGTACTTCAATCAGCATATTGCTTTTTAGACCAAAAAAAACACATACCACCAGTGATACTAGTGCAACTGGTTGAGAACCTCTGGGTAAACTGAGGCTAGGAATTAGACAGAGGGGTTTAGTAAGTTTGTCTGAAATGGTGAGTTAAAAAATTGTTCATTTCAGAGAGCGGAACAATATTCTAAATTCTATAACCGGGATTTAGTGTATTTATAACGTTGGAAGAGATCTTATTATTCATTAAAAGAGATTTGTGGATCCTGTAACGAACTAAGATCAGAAACTGAGATATATCTTGGATGTGCTAGGATATGTATGTGGGTGAAGTCTGATTTAGAATATAAGGTAAGGTATCAGGTTATGTATAAATTGCATGCATGCACATGCGCTATAAGCAGTTTGCCTGAGCTAAAGCCTGCTGTATGCGCACAACTCTAATGTGGGGATAAGGAAATATATAGGCATGTATGAGATGCATTGCACCTTATGCTCAGTTTATCCCTGCCAGCCAGCCAGCCTGAAGAACTTTATATTATTTTATTCTGATGAAACTGTATTATCGCATTAAACTTTCCATTCGTCTTTCATGTGAGTGCCTGTGGCGCCTGTTTTTGTTTTTTGTTTGGACAAGTCCATCAATAGTAACAACAATCAACAGCAACTCCAGCTGGTAAAAGGCAAATACAGCTGCAGCGCGATGGTGGCCAAGGAAACATCTTACAACACAAGTTACACATCACATGGAGCTGAGTCAGGAACACTAGGTCCGTGCATGTGAAGGGAGTGGTCTTCCCATGCAAAAAACATGTTTTGGTAAGATGAGTTGTCGAAATTCTAGTCATGGATACATAGCGGTTGGAAAGTTTGGGAACATTTAAAAGGTTGGAGGCTAACCAATTCCATGGTTAGCCTCCAAAAAGTAATTACCAAGATCAGTGGGTATGAAAAGTAGGTATGTTACCCATAGCAACCAGTCAGATTCAAGCTTTCAGTTTCATTTTACATACTGGAGATTGTGAGCTTGAATCTCATTGGTTGCTATGGGCAACATTCCCCCTTTTCAATCTCCCTGCTTAGTAAATATAGGCCCTGATCCTTGTACGGCGGCTACATTGTATGTTTCCATCGCCTATTATCTTCAATTGGCTTTTATAGCACATGGGTCTCTCGTTCCTCTTGTTGCACAAACACTTCACACTGTAAAACACACTGCAATCCCCGGCCTTCTCGTGCGACAGACGTCTAGTCTGACTTAAAACCCATTGCTACTCATTCATTGTGGATCATTTATGTAAATACAGACTTCTCCATGGTTTCTGCAAATGTCAGGGAACTGCTGGTCACAGTGACAGCTGTAACCCTGCGTTGTGTGGCCATTATTTGGTTTAAATTTTTTTTTTGTTATTAAAGTGCCATTATCTATATAGATGTTGAAAATCCAGACAGTGCATTTAATAAATCAACCGGTGCATTTAATAAAACACTTCATCCCCAGGAAAACATATATTTCATTGTACTCTTCTACAATCAGTCTGTCCTCGCTCTCTTATTAAAAGCTCCCTTCCCAGTACCAATATCCAGTTTACCTGTATTGATTGCTGTTACAGTGGTGTCAGGCAGGTGCATTTAATGCAGAATATGGAAATGACAGAGCTTAATATCGCTCACGTCCTGCCTTATAGGCTGCAGTTCCACACATTTGTCAAATGATTGTGTGGTAAAAAAAAAAATTCTATTATAAATATTACTTTCTATAAATAGCAGTCACAACAACAACATTTTACAGATCTATAATGTTTCTAAAATACCCCCATGGCGCTTGATTAATCCTGAAAGCATGTTAATATGCTTTTGTGCCATGCTGTCAGTAACTATGAAAAGTTGCAGTTCCAACAGTAACAGCTAGGTGGCGTATCAATGTGTATAACTGCAGAAGATAACCATTGTCAATGGCTCACTGTCCTTACTTAAAATGAGGTAGGTTTAGAAGTGGGGATAGTATGTAAGGTATGTAAGTTCAACTAAGCCCTTACCAGGGCCGCCATCAGGGGGGGGACAGCCGGGCCTACTGTCCCGGGCCCGGCCGTCCCTCCACCTCCCAGCAGTGGCCCAGCGCCCTGCACTGGGCGCCGGCCACTGCCGGCAGCCTGCAGTAAATCACATAGACGCCATTATTGTCACGTCACGACGTCCTGCCGCTATGTGGGGGGCCCGGCCGCCCGGCACTTCGTGTGTCCCGGGCCCGGCCAATCGTGACGGCGGCCCTGGCCCTTACTATATAATAATAATAATAATAATAATAATGATAGGGAACAGCATGCCTCTGTTAAAGAGGACTCAACAGGTAAGTAAAAGGGAGAAATAGGTGTAATGCAGGTAGGGCAGGGAGAGAAATGTGAGATGTGGTGAGAAAGTAAGGTAGATGGTTGGTTATAGAGGAGGTACATAGAGAGAGATTAGTAATACAGGAGGAGACAGGTTGGGGATAAGAATGTATGATGTGCAATGTAAGGGGTATATGGATGATGGTCAGGCCGTACTTCTGACAAATGCCAGATGGGCCACTGGAGTGATGGGCCGCTAATTAAGTGCTGCTGGAGAGCTTTAGCCATCTACCATTCACTGACTGGCTGCCAACTAGGAAAATGAGGAGGATGACTATCAGCAGTCTGATTGGTGGATAGATCTAGGTGGGCCTGTGTGCATTAAATGCCAGGGCTGCTTTTTAGTCACAGTCCGGCTCTGAGGATGGTATATACTAGCAGCAAGATTTGTAATGTATGGGGGTTTGGGGAGGGGGATTTGTATAATTTAAAAGTGAACAGGGATATGAATGTGTAATGCAATATGTATACAGAGAGGTTGAATAGACTACAGCTAATGTTGTTGCTCTGTTAACAGCATTTTAAACTATAGACAGTACCACAATTGTACAAATTATACTCCACTGTGGGCACCTGGGGGACAGTAGCCTGGACTCCTGCCTAAAACCAGAACACTACTGGATATTCAGGGACTGTCTTTTACTCTTAGTGTCGTCTTTATTAGTTGTCTTTCAATTTTTATTTCCTTATACACATTAAATTCCTTCCTATAATATAATGTCATGAAAGGAAGAGGACTGAGGAACAGGTTTGAAGCTTATGTCAGGCACTGATAGATAGCAATCTATTAGGTCAATGACACGCTCAGCAATGATGCCATATTACAAAAGGACAGTTGTTGTCTCATGAATTCACTATTTGTATTGCTTGACATATATTTAATGTGTCTTCCCATGAAAAAGCATTCCTTTAGCATTATGCCACTGTTTTTAAGCACCTAATAGCAGCTGGACAGCACAGTACTCTTACTGTTGGCAATTATCTATCATTAAGTTACATAGTACTGTATAAGATGCACCAATGTCACATTAAAACTGGCAGACTACACAAATATCAGGCATTATATGGCTTGGATGATCTGTGAGAACACAGAAATAGCTCAAAAAACACAAATATTCTGATCCTATTAGAAAAGGCACTGAGGGAGGGGGGAGTGTAGGGAAATCCCTACAACACTCCAGGCAGCTTAAAGTCACATGTTGTGCCCCCTTCCAGTGACCCTATCTACAGGGCCGGTGCTAGGTCTGGGGGCGCCCTGGGCAGACCTAGCACCGCGCGCCCCCGTGACATCATCACGCACGGCGTGACCACTGGCTGGCCGCCCTCTCGGTTTTTACTATTTTTTTTGCAGGGGGCGGCGGCAGGACGGGGGCGGCAGCGGCAGGAGAAGTTCGCTCCCGTGCCTGTCCCCTGCGCGATGCGCCATACGCTGCTGCGTAAGTGGCGTAATGGGTGGGCAGGCCCTGGGATTTGAATCCCTGTAATGGTACCTATTACTACCTAGTACCTAATACCCTTCCAGCAGGGCCGGACTGGGACTAAAAATCAGTCCTGGCATTTAATGCACACAGGCCCACCTAGAGCTATCCACCAATCAGACTGCTGTTAGTTATCCTCTTTTTTTTTCTAGCCGGCAGCCAGTTAGCGAATGGCTGTCAGCACACTGATTTAAGGAGTGTGTTCTGCGCTGACTGGAAGCTGCAGCTTGCAACCCTCACTGTGCTGAAGATCTACCAATCTTCAAAAAAACAATATAAAATAAACAAAAAGTGTGGGCTCTGCAAGCGCTGATTGTTGGCTTGCTGAAGCTCTCCAGCAGCACTTGATAGTGGCCCATCACTCCAGTGGCCCATCTGGCATTTGCCAGAACTGCCAGATGGCCAGTCCGGTCCTGCCTTCCAGCAACAGCGCAAATTCTTATTGTTATGTCATACGTCCACTGTCATGAAGGATTATCTACCGAGTGTAGGTAACAGGTTATCTGTCCCTAACAGCACAATTCAGTCATCCTACCTGCCTTCATCACTTAGTGGCACTTTTACACCTTTACCCCTCACGATCTGAAGATCGTGGCCAAAGTACAATTTAGTCACGGCATGGAGACAAGGAGTATTACTTATTCCATGACCTCCAGTTCCCTCTTAAATGATGGTCTCAGACTTGCTGGGGGATCCTCAGTGGCACTTGATGGGAGTTATACTCACCCCCCACGGTTGTCTCCTTCTGGCCTTGCACCATTGTAACCGTTGTTTTTTATTTTGGAAGCCTTCTGTACTACTACTTAAACGCATACCTCCCAATTTTTACAGCCCAGATTCCGGCTGATTGTCCCGCTGTCCCATCCACCCTGCACTTTGTCCCGATAAGGGAACAACACAGCTTTTTTTATTTGCAAAAAGAGCCTGGGATAGGTGGTCCATGTTCAGGGCTTCAACGGGTCATAAGTGCGGTTAGTGATGACACCATTCCACAAGGAATCTTCCGGAGAATCACAGGGAAAAGCTGCTGTGAACCAGTGAGTATTTTACAAGTCACCACTAGCATGATGGCATGTACAAATATCAGGGCTGGAGGCATTGATCTAATAAAAATCACTATCACGCACAGTTCCCGGGAGATATGCCCAACATTTGTGAGCCTTTTCGGAAGCGTTGGCAACCCTGGATTGGAATAATTCCAACGCACTCAGGATCTCAGAATTCAGTGTTGTAGGACATTTATTTATTTAGTTGTGGCAAGGGGAAAGTCTAGCATTCAGTGCATAATCATCACCAGGATAACTGAATATCTACCTACGAGGTCTATACTTTACAGATAATGCAGACAGTAAGCTATGACAGGCATGGCATGTACCAATGGTGAAATTAATAAGGTTGTCTGTGGCACTTAGGATACATAAACTCTCAAGTGAACTAATTCTGTATACATGAACAGTAAAGATTCTATAACAGAAACTATATCTGGGCATGAGCTCAGTGCAGATTATTTTTGAGTGATAGTATTTATAGGGATAGGCTCAGACAGATGGTCTCTGTGCCTCAACCAGCCTTTGCCCCTATCATGAACTGATCTATCAAAGCTGCTTCATGGGTTTTTTTTTTACATAAAATAATGACAGTAATGTATAACACCCTAGCAAAGAACAACAGTAACATGCTTCTCTTTTTAGTCAATCCTTATGTTTTTACAGTAAATCCTCAGGAGTAATATGGGTTTGAACAAGTTATGATGATACAGCTGTTGGAAAAAAAAATAACACCAACTATACATCATCATGGATAGAATAGTATTGTTATACAGTATAGGACTTCATACAGACTAATGATCGTGCTATAAAGTGCACCATACAGAGATAACAGGGAATATACATACACCAGGGTACAACATGGCAATATCAGAATCAGGCCCATTATCTGTTCCGACAGGAATATACAGGAATTATACACATGTGCAGTCGCAAAAAGTGTAATATTATATAATATTCATAATAATAATATTCATCCCTTTCAGAAGTGTGGATCCAGTTCATAGTTATGACTATAACGGCAGGTGAGTTGATCCTTGTGACCATGTTACTGGGGGGGCAGCTGAAGAATACACTCGCCTGTCTGGAACTGTTTTAGCATGTGTAGAGACAGTAATACATGCCAAGCGCTGTTATATACAGCAGCACAGGCCACATTTGTACAGAACAACCGTGCAGCCTTCAGATGCGCATATCTTCTCATCCGCCCTCTATTCTCAATCCCACCAGTTTCCTTGGCTGTAACAATCAAAGAGAGGCAACAGTACATTAATGTATATATCTTAAATGCAATGCACACATATTTTATGTGCTACCAATTGGACTGGTACCAAGGAAACTATAACAGAAGCGTATAAAGTCAAGAGACTTTGAGGCTTTGAGCCCCTGGTGTATTCTGGAGTGTCTGCACGTACACCGATGACTTGTGGCTATGTTACACTGCAGGATGAGAGGTGGTGAGATAAGCATCTCAATACTGGCAGCCTGTGATGTATGATGGACCTTGAAAAAAAAACTAATGATGAAGGCTGCTGGCCAATCTTCTAATAAGAAAAAAAACTGCAAGAACAACTCTATTCATAACAGCAGATATTCCCAGGCTGGATTTCTTGAGTTCAGGCTTGTGGAAAAATGTGCTATTATGAATGGACCCATAGTTTAGTGTATTATTTAATAAATATATTTAACCTGTTGTTAACAGTATTAGAACTGAGAAGTGATGACCCCCTAATCCAATTTCAAGTAACAGTATAAAAGTAGCACTAGTAAGTCTGTGTAATCTCTCTGCATAAAAAGCAAAAAGTAACTTGACTCTCCCTAGAATTAACATGGTGTAACCTAGGTGGAACTTTCCTCCTGATTCTATCCTATGTTTGAACTTTGCAATTGTTCCTTTGTAAATTTGCATACCAATGATAGTCCCTTTCTGGTCACCCTGATGATTCTCCAAAGCTCTTTACAACTTCTAGGTCTGTGTATGATTGAACTGAAAGACTGAAGTGAAGTTTACGGTAGTTTATACACTTTCATACATACAGATCATGGGTAGTGGGTCTGGACGCACCCTAATGCTTCTCGGTTGACTCTTCGCCCCCACTTTGTTTAGAATGGCTATGTAAGCATTTGGCAGACAACTCATTGATGCTTTGCATAGCAATAAAGCAATGACAGAACAAACCTCAATGAATCGACCAATACAGAGCCCACTCCCATGAAACTCCCCTAAGAGAAATTTGAGGAGGTGTGCTGTATGGAATGAGATCTATATGACAAGCCCTTAGGCCTGCCCACACTATACTATTTAAATGATTCCTGCTGCACCCCAGGCCTGTATGTATGTATTTACTTTAAACACGCCCCAAAGGATGGAAAGTTAGGCTCAAGAGCTCCATGCATCCTATTCTGTGATAAGGAGCTGGACAAGGGACTTTTTAAGGGACTTACACAAACAGGTTGCGTAAGTCCCCTATGAAATAGATCTCTGGATCTAGTCTGTGGTAATTAACTCTGGATTCCATCTTTTATTTATTTAAATAATAATAATATAAAGATTATTTATTTAAATAATAATAAGAATAATATAATAAACATATGTAAATAACAGTTTCAATAATGTAAAGTGGATGTAAATACATCCAACAATCATCCCTAATATTGAAATGGGAGCTTCCATGAAGATCTTACTAATACAACATTCAAATTCACAAGTTCCCTGAAATTCACTGGTGTTTGGTGGTAATCTGAACAGCAACATTTTTCATACCCGGTTCCTCGACCAGGGTAAAAAAAAAGGGTTATTCCTGGGTCAGACACATTTCTCCCTAGGGTTAATGGGCAGACTTGGGTTTAGCTATTCTTTCGTAGAGACAAAAAAAGTAAAGTAAAACAAAAACTAAATCCCCGGTCCATGGAGCAATGTGAACAGGGCTCAGGAGGGTTAAACAAGTTGGGTTTTATCGTGGTGGTAATCTGAACGTTGTATTCCAGTGGCTGGACTATAGGTCACTTATAGCAGATGATTGTTGTCGCTATAACTATGTTTGGGCTATTTATCATAGTTATATCAATGTGAATAAAATAGATGAACCAATGCAGTCAGTAGAAGCAGAAACATCAAGGTACATGCACATTGGTACGTAAATGTTCTTCTTCTCAATTAATCATTAGGTAAACACAATTTACATTCTATTGTTACCTTTTAGCAATGTTTGTAACCTTTGTCATGCTAAATAGTTGACTAGAAAAAGTCTCATTTTGATTGTAGGTGACTATAACATCTACATTTGTTGTGTCTTACATGTGTCTTCTTTTTATACTATTTCTTTGTTTTATGTGATTTTTACAGTTACAGCTTTATGCACAAAGAACACATACTTCTTTTGGACTCATTTCAACACTAGAAATGTATGCCAGTTCATTTTAGATAAGGTTACATTTGTTCCCCTGGGGTGTGCAGTGGACCATAGCTTGTCCTCACCCCCTCCTCCCCCTGCGATTTCTCTCATTACCGCCTTCTCCACATAGTTTATTACATCTAATGTATATAATCGCATGGTGTACCATAGGTCAGATGTGACTGCTTTCCAAGCTTCTAAGGGAACTTCTAAGGGATCCCCCTGAGATATTAGTTTCTTAAACTCTCTTTTCTTATGGATGTTTAATACTTTAGATGCAACCACTATTTGTTGCCAGACAGAACGATGAAGCCATGCTCTAAGGTCTGGAATTATTATAAAGCCTAAGCACTGACGATTTAACTACATGTTCAGAAGTGTTGGCAAACTTTCATTAGCTATGAAAACTTGCAGTCACTTTTATTGTCATTGTATCTGGTGACCCCCCCCCCCCCTACCCTGTATCTACCCTGATAGATACTATTATGTCTGTAGCTGAGTATGAAAAAAGGGGTCATGTGCTGCTGGACTGATCCCAAACTGAGCCGACTAGGACTGGTCAGTGTGTTCACAACCCCCCACCCTGAACTCCTCACAATGGAACGTAGGTACTAGCCACCCCCAACATAGACCCACTTAATCTTTATCCTGCAGGTCAACACAGCCCTTGTATTAATACGGAATTCCGAGTAACAAATAATCTATTTTACATTTACAAGTATACAGACATATAATTATTGCTTATGTAAGGTGTGGGGTGGTCTCAGGTGCACTTAGACATGCCTATTAAAAATATATTTACAGTGGGTATATTATGATGGGCAGTGCAAGGTTCTTTTTGAGTGACTACTGGGGTTACTTTAGGGCTTCCCGGAGTATGGGGTCTAGGGCAGGGTCCTGGTTCAACCACTAAGGGCGGTACTGATGATGGGGGTTGAATAACCCTCCCCTTCCCCCACTTACACACATATAGACACACAAGCTGAAAAGTATTGACAACTTTGTTCTTCATTATGAACAACAGGGCTAAAGCCAGTCTATACTGTATTTTGAGTACACACACCACACACCCGTCCAGCTGACACATTCACACATTAGTATGGTACTTTATATTGCATGGATCCAGATATGTGCTGAATACCTTTAAATTGTGAATGCGCACATATTTCTCTGTTATATTCTGCACTTCACTGGATCCAATCCATAATAAAAAAGATGCTGAGATCTAAAAAGTTGTACCCAAAACAACTCCCATATACAATGGTAAAAGGAAGCAGACGGCTGATAACATTTCAGAAAGATAACCTCACTGGAGAATGTTGAGAGACAATGGTCTTGCCTCCTGGAAGAAACCAAAAGCTGACGGCATTGGGGTGGAGGGCGTGATTTATGTAAACCATGGGCCAAGCCCCATCCCCTACAAGGTAAAAGAATAACTTCACTATGGATGGACGAAGCTTAACGTCATCATGTAATGATCAAGGCTGGAGGCAGTGACTTAATGTACATCACTGCCTCAGTCCAGGTCCCTGGAGGTTATTTACTGACTCTCCGGGGGTTACTGGGAGGTATGGGTGAAATTTGGGAATTATCAACCCTAAGCATAGAGCATGAGAAGTGGAGGGCTTTGAAGATTATATTAATGTGACCCAATGCTGAAGGATACAAAATGAAACAGAAAACAATTATTTTTATTATTATTTTATTTATTATTATTATTATTAATAATAATAATTTATTTTGTTATTAGATGAATTAAATAATATTGTATATTTAATAAACATCCACTCTCTAACCTGAATAAAAGTTGTGTGTTTCCTCCATTAAAGTCACATTATACACATAAGTTTATGTTCAGTGATCTTTCAGAAACAGTGCCCTTCACTTCCTTCATACACATCTGATAAAATACCTTTTGTCACTTTGTCCAGTTCATATCCTGTCAGGACTGTGTCTGGAAGTCGCTGCTAATGTCAAATGATCTTAACCCTATCCCTGGCAACCTGTGACTTCACAGTGAGCCTAATGTGTTAATAAGCACTCAGCAGAAGGTGGCTGGGAGGTGGGCGCTAGGACCCTGCAGCTGGCAGCTCCGGCAGCATTCTGCACCCTCCAGCCTTATCACAAAGCAGAGAGCAGCCGGGTGTGAGTGTGTGCACTGCAAACACTGTGTGTGGGTGCACAAGGACTCCTCTAATCTCACCCGCTCTCACACACACAAGATGATCCTCAGGTAAGGGTCTGCAACTACTCTAAAAGTTTCTTAAAGTGACCATCACCTCTGTAATGCCTATATTTGTGATATTATATATATGTATATAAGTACCTGTGTGTTCTCAGTGATCTGCCATTTAGTTTTACATTCTATGTCACATGCAATGTGTATATTTTTTGTATCTTCTGTATACTTATGCAAACTTTTTAGGCCACTTGTATTGTTTTAGAGTTACTCCATTATATTGGTTAGAGTTTGTCTCTGTCCCTCATGGGACTCCTGTGTTGTGCCCAGTGAGTTGCAGTGATTTTCTGTTGTACTGTATGTGCTATTTAACTTGTTATTCCTTCTTGCAGGTGTAAAGAGGTCTTGCTGCTATATGCTTCATATCTTGCTATCCTGGTCACATGCCAAGACAAAGGTAAGAAGAACCTGGGGATCGAATCCCTTTCCAGGCTTCAGAACAGCTCCCCATTCATTCACTCGCGTCTTCTCATTTACTTCTCTGTTGAATGTCTTGAGAAGTAAAGTACATTGAAGCTTCATGGAGTAATGTGGGGGATTAGCGGAGATGATGGTGTGGGACATTCGGAAAAGAGAGGTGGGGGTGGGGTGACACTCATGTGATGGCCCCTTGCTGGGTTCCCTGTCCCTGTAAGATCACATTGTCACCTCTTTAGCAGCCTGTGTTATTTTTACACAGTTACAAAGACATTAACATTTACTGGATCAATGTATCATAAACTTGAATTGTCTCCCATACACTGTTTAATTATTATGACTGCTGGAAACATTTGGTGTGTGACACTTGCATGTCCTGATTCTTTCTTCTTATAATATATGTGTATATGATCATCAGTCCTGCTTTATATACATATTCTTACGTTTACCTTGTGGTCTAAATGTATTAATACTTGTTTATTTACAATGCAAGATGTTGGTGTAACATAAAAAAAAATATTTAATTGCCCCTTGCTCTCTTGAATCCTTTGAAGCTTCACTTATCAGTAACAGCAAGACATTGGGCCAGATTCAGATCTTTAGGCACTAATGACTCACTCAAGAGTGGGTAAAACCATGGTGAATTGCAGGGGAGGTAAAATGAATGTCAGTGTGTGCATGCAGGGAGAATACTTTATTGTTGCATGTTGCACACAGATACTGACCAGTGTTACCGTTACACTGTTATTACGCTTGTGCTGGAAACATCATCTCTCACCTGTAATACTGATTGCAACTAATTCAATTTACCTCCCCTGCAATTCAACATGGTTTTGCCCACTTTTGAGTGAGTCAATAGTGCCTAAAGATCTGAATCTGGTTCATTTATTAAGATAGCAGCTAGTAAACCATCCATAATATAATTTAGTTGTAGGTGGATCTTTCAGTAAAACTGGTTTGTGGGGTTTTCCCCAACTATAGTTTCCAGACTGTTCTATAAACCATTGTGTGTGTTATATATTGGTCGAAGAATCGTCAATAATCTCTCATTATCTGATTACGATATTATTGTCATATTAGTGACCGCTGTTGCCCTGGCCACAGATACAACTTTAAATCAATGTTAGTGGCCAAACTGTACACCAATCAGAGCCAGACAGGGGATATGGATTGGCCAATGCATGGCTATCTTTATAGGTACTTGTAATAATAAGACATACAGGGATAGACAGATTTCCATTTTCCATGGTTGAGTTTTTTTACCGCAGAAAGAGTAATGGTAAATTACAATATGGAACATCAACAGTGTATATCATGTGAGCTATTTGAAACTATGTGCTTTTTGGTTGACTAAAGCAGCTGGATACTATTTTTCTGCAAATTTGATTATGGTCATCTGGCATATAGGTGGCACTCTTCTGTTGTGTGTGTCATTTATTTCACCATATGTATTGTCCTTTATGCTAATAACTAATGTAGAATATATACAATATAAGAATATGTACAATATAAGCTTTTCTCAACAGTGTTAATGAAATCTCTATACTTTAAATGATTTGTAACTTGGGTAATTGTAGAAGCAACATCAGTATAATATCCAGACACTGAATGAGGGCTGAAAGATGAGAGAGCAGATTGTTACAATGCCAGAGGTTGATATGATCAGAAAGACTTTGTTGACTTGTAAAATGAAGAAGCCATGTAGCGCTGAGAGAAGTTATGCACAACTGTCTTTTATGGTATTGATCATAGCTGAAATGTTTTATAAAGAAATAGGAACCTTTCTTTCAAATAAGGCCTTCGCCTTCAGAAAGGATTTTACCCCATTAAAGCCAGCCACATGTTAACCATTTAATGACAGCTAAACAGTGTTGTGGAAATAAAATTGTCTCTAAGGGACACCTTACCTAGTGGTGCCCACTATAGGTGTTGCTATGAGTGGCATAAGCCCCACTCCTGCCTCTCACCTTGTCTGCAGTCCTAGTGATTTATTGATACTATTGATACTGAAAAGTGGGGATGTTGCCCATAGCAACCAATCAAGTTCACATTGTCCAGTGTGTAAAATGAAACTGAAAGCTTGAATCTGATTGGTTGCTATGGGCAACAACTCCACTTTCCAAACTCGCTACTTAGTAAATATACCCCCAGATCTCTGTAACTCATGTGAGATACCTTGTTACTACACTTGGCAAAGGAGACCATGAACAAACTTCACAGCCTCTTCCCCAATCAAATCTAAGCCCCGAGGGTGGAATTGGCCCACCAAACGTGGAACGGTTGGGAGGCATGCTCCATCTACATAAGCATGGGATTTTTTATAGGACGTTTTACACTTTTTTTTGTATTTTATTATTTAGGGTTTTTGTATTTCAAGAGCCGTTTCACACTGGGGGTTTCCTTTTTTACCCTTGCACAATACGTTCATGTAAACATTGGAAATAGTCACATTTTAACCAAAGACTTAAAGGGTATTCTGTCCCCTTAGATCTGTTTCGGGAATGGGTTAGTCACTAACAAAGCGATAATGTGTGAGAATCCACAGCAAACAGTCAGATATTTGCTTTCATTGCTTAACTTGAACCAGATCAACTAGAACTAATTGTTAATTGGTTGTGGTGGGTGACTGCACTATTGCACTGTGTTGTTAGTAAATATACCTAGTCTTCGTTTAGATCATATCTGTCTGGTATCTATCTGTCTGGAATTAGCAAATGTGTAAAGCTTGGTTTTTTTTATTCTTATTTTATAGATACATCTATTTTTTAACATCTTTGCTATGTGAATATGTTTCCCTAATATTGGCTGTAGTTAATCAGCACATATTGATTCAAACATAAGTTGTTCACATACCAACATAAGACAAGGAAGATTGAAAAGTGGGGATGTTGCCCATAGCAACCAACAAGATTGGAAGCTCACATTCTCCAGTATGTAAAATGAAACTGAACATGAATGGTTGCTATTGACAACATTCTCACTTTTCACCCTACAAACACCCTGCTTAGTAAATTTAGGCCATAGACTAATAACACCAAGGAACTAAATGTGCTTTGTATGTGTCATGTTGCAGAAACTGGTCATAATGATAATTCGACTACTGTAGTTATTACCATTCTAAGGACTGGTACCAAATGACGGAACTAGCCCATACACTTTGCAGAATGACAAAGCAGATGTGGAACTGACAGCAATGCCACATTTCGAAGTCCTATATGAAGACCTCATAGGATGGGTAGAATATTCCCCAATGGTCTCTTGACCATTGTAGTCTATATGGGGAGTCCTTCAGTGTGTTAAGAGAGCAAAGACTTCATTAGATAGAGCTTTGAAGGAAAAAAAGTTCTTTGTAGCAGGTCAGTCATCCAGCACATTGGGGAGTCTTTTTGGAATCCAATTGATGGTCACATAAAAGGCGTTAGATTTATGGTAGGCCTGGGACTTTTGGTGCGACCTGTGGACATTGCTTACATATACAGAAGATCCATTACTAGCTCCAAATAATAATCTCACAAATATCCGCCTTAGTCATGTTAGCTGTGAATCAGCAATGATTAATCCACAGTAGTTATTATGCATGATGTCTGCCAGCTACCCAGCTGTATAATAAACCCAAACACAGCAATGTGTTCCCAAGCTTTCCTAATCTCAGGGTAATTGTCTTTGTTATGCCCCTTGCTGTGTAACAATTTGTCCCTCATTTATTCACCACAACTGCTGTGTGTGATTGGAGGGTGAAGATAAAGACTTTCGGAAGTGATTGAGTCCACACACAGATATGCACACTTGAGAATCTCTACTCTTTTGATGTGGTCTTTTTCTTTCTTTCTTTCTTTTGACGTTTTATTTCTTCTTTTTTTTGTTAATCTGCAATTATCTAGGCAGATTCCTGAGTAAGCATTCCTAGAGGTACAGGCTGTGACAAGGCCTGTGGAGGGAAGAATGCGAAGAATTGTGAATGTGTCCCTTCCATCTAGAGGTGTACAGATAATTGCATACTTAGGGAATATCACAATTCTAATATTGTGTGAATGCAGAGTAATACGTCTTCTACATAGGTTTTCTTTTTTTATTATTCAATATTAATTGAGTTTGATTTTCAGTTATTAAAGGGAGTAACATTTTAAGGTGATGACTGAGTCATGTGGGTCTGGTGCTGAAAAGGCCCCATGGAGCGGCCAGTGATGCCTCGGTGTGACCACTGTTGGGCATGGTGGTAAGTTGTATGTGCGCCACTTAATCACACTATGCCCTTCTTCATCACACTGTGCCCTTCTTCTTCACACTGTGCCCTTCTTCACCACAATGTGCCCTTCTTCTTCACACTGTGCCCTTCTTCTTCACACTGTGCCCTTCTTCACCACAATGTGTCCTTCTTCATCACACTGTGCCCTTCTTCATCACACTGTGCCCTTCTTCACCACAATGTGTCCTTCTTCATCACACTATGCCCTTCTTCATCACACTGTGCCCTTCTTCATCACACTGTGCCCTTCTTCATCACAATGTGTCCTTCTTCATCACACTATGCCCACCTTCATCACACTATGCCCACCTTCATCACACTATGGCCACCTTCATCACAATGATATCATTATCTGCAGCATTATGGCCTTTTTGACAATGGAGTCCCATTAGCTCCATTGTTAATTTGACCCTACCTCTGCTACCACTGTGAACAGAGCTCTGACCACTGCAGTAGTGTATCCAGTGCGACACCACACACCAGTAAGTCTCGAGGTCACATGATTATCACACAAACCTTAGAGCTGTCATTTTCATGATAATGCCATGTAATGCCAAGTAATTAGAAATGGTATCCCCAAAATGACTACAGTAACATTAGCAACAACAATATTAACATTTCAATGTAACAATTTACCAATCCCTAATAATGTACTTGGGATCCTGTAGACTAGGGAATAATGTCCCCTTTCTATGACTCCTGTAATGAGTCATTTATGTACTGTATAGCAACCTGGAGAAGTCAGAAGAGAGGAAACGCTGAGGAAACTTAGCAAAGTCATCTCCGCAGATTGCCCTATAAGGAGTAATAACCATTTTCAGTTTTATTTATGGGAAGTTACAAGGAAGTCCTTTGTTAAATGGAACAGTGGGATGTAAAGCTGACTCATGGACCTAAACTGGGTCCTTGGCCACTAAAGTCCAGAACCCCTGAGAGGAATGAGTCACACAGCAATAGGCCTCCATTCTGCACTTTATATTTATAGTTAACTGTTTGTATTATTTTGGAAGCGTGTGTTCCCAGGGCTTTTAACATATTTTGTTGTCTTATTTTATTTTTAGCAAAGTTTTCCACTGTCTGAGTAATCTGCATAAACGAATACAAAAATAAGTATCTGTTTCAATGAGGCACTTACATGGCGAAACAATCTTGAATGGTGATATAATGTAATATATAATATTTGCTATTGCCAATGCACTCTTTAACTTGGTTGATAGCCCAGTAAGCTTCATTTGAAAGAGCTTTGTACATATGGTAAATATAATATACTATTTTCAATAAATTATAGGATAAATGGTAACTCATCTGTAAACTACATTGCAGTCAACAAATAAGGAAACTGTCCGTGCAATACCTTAATGTGTAGTTATCTGCCTTTTGCATTTTTCCCATTGAAATACAGGGCCTCAATTTACTAAACTGCGGGGATTGGAATGGTGAGGATGTTGCCCATAGCAACTAATCAGATTCAAGCTGACATTGTCCAGTATGTAAAATAAAACTGAAAGCTTCATTCTTATTGGTTGCTATGAGCAACATCCCAACATTTCCAGTCCTGCAGTTTAGTAAATGTAGGCCCAGTTGGTGTTTGAGATACACTTACCTTGAATATTGCATAATGGATACCTAGCAGTGATGTTTTACTGTGGTTCCATTGGAGATTTACAACCTTAGGGTCCCACATTGAATAAGATTGGCATCACATATTAAAAAAAAAGGGTCCAAAAAAATCATTTATTCTTTACCAGAATAAATCCAACATTTATCAATAGGATTTCCTTAACAATTGTATTTTGAGTTTTCTTTATTTTTATTTAGCCGGCAGAATATAGCATGAGATAAGCAATTCCTAGATAATATTCTCTTGATAGTTTCATAACTATTATTAATGTTTGGTTATAGCATAACAGAGACCACACACAATGTGAGTCTTTTGTGTTGTTATCAAATACAGATGTTGTAGCTCAGAGGTGATTTACGTAATTCACTGGTTCTTTCGTTCGTGTAGTTGGCAGCTTCTTCCCCATAGGAACCTTAATATTACAGTATCTGGGTTTTTATAGACATGAAGGGCAATCACTTTGTTTCATTAAGTACGTCTCATTCATTGTATGTTGACCGTGAGGTGAGGCTCGTGAAGAGAAGTGGATGGTCAGGTGGATCACTGAAATCCTATACATATATATCTACATATATATATATATATATATATATATATATATATATATATATATATATCAGTGGTCGAAGTGGAAATTTAGAAGTGGGGGTATGAAAACACTGAATATAATGGAAGCCAATGGAGATTTGTAGTTTTTCAATTACAGCTTTGGGAGAAGTGCCGGT
>JABWIB010000515.1:35208-50146 GCA_016617825.1 Platyplectrum ornatum
GGGGGTAAGGTGGTTAGGAGGTTCTAGCATTATATATAGTTAAATATAACTTCTACCATTTTATCAAAGCATATGAGTTATTAGAGAAAATAAATACTATTTGAAATCAGTAAAGTAAAACATCTTTACTCTTGGGAATACAATATAGTCATTATAGTCTACATTCATGTCTGAGTCATTTATCCTTGGCGAGTGAGAGTTAAATAAAATTCTAAGGGTTCATCTATCTCAATAAGCAACAATGTGCTAATAATCTTCATTCAGCTCCCTCTACATGATGGAAAAAGCTGACATTGTCCTTGCAGTGAATGGTCCTTTTGTTTATTTGGTTGCTGGGTAAATCACAAGTCTGTCTGGGCCTCCTTACAATGTTATATTAAAGCAGGTGAAATGACCCCACTGGTTCCAGCGAATCTCAAGTCTTGGACATGAGGGTGGGAGTCAGACAATGGGGTTAATTTGAAGCAACAAATTGCAATAAATATCTCCCAGACATGAGAAGGTTAGATTAAAGGCCATTATTTATTGTAACAATGTGACCCAGAAATATACGGACATAGTTAACCTCTTTCTACACAACATAGAGGCAGTTTTACTGAATAAAACCAGTAACCCTTTCATTAATTTACTAACAAATAGTCACATTAACATGTATGACCTGGGAAAAACGTATAGTAAGCTGTGTGTTTGCAATGTTTATGAGGTTTCTTGACACATACATCTATTATGATTAGTAGGTTAAAGCTATAGGCTACATACATATTTTCACTTCAAAGTTGGTCAAAACAAAAATCTTTGCATTCTTGAATAGTTCTGTCATCTATATTGATATTTTTGTTCTGTAGAAGTTAATCTTGGCAGTGAGACATCCCATCGTATAAAGTAATGCACTGCCCATTCTCTATGGTGCTGTAATTGTTTGGTGGGATTATATTTAAAGAAAAATGCTTCTTAAACATAAAATATTGTATAGAAAATGAATTCATTACATAACAAAAAGGGAATTCTATTTTATCAATGTGGAACCAGCCTCGAGGACTGAATAGTAATGCTCGCCATACACTGAACAGATGATTTAACAGATTAAGCTTAAAGTTGTAAAGGATTTTACAATGCTGGGTATAGAGATATGGCAAATTGCATAGATCACCAAAGAATATTAACAAATCAAAACCTCTGTAACAGATCATCTTTCAGAGCCTAAAATCTATTCTGGACTGTTTATATGCTAGATTATTTCTCGTGTGTGTCCATGTTTTCATATAATATACTGCTTTGTAGCATTTAAGTAGTTAATTAATTGGCAAACTACCCAATAATACTGTGGTAAGCATAGGAATATTTTTGGGTATGGAAAATGCTATGGTCATTTGTTTAAATAAACACAAATCCTCGACTGATGAACTAACAATCAGAATCCAAAAACTGTCCAAAACTGCATTTGCCATTATAGTGTGTGGTGGTCTATGTATTGTAACATATGACTGATCCCCAAAGCTGTCATGTCTTTTAGGTACAGGATTGTATCTGCCATCATTATGTGGTCAGAGTAGAGTCAGGATCAATCCACCCACAGGTCTTTAGAAATAACATCTCATCCTTTACACATATCCATTTGTGTAGATAAATGAAATTATGAGCCCATCACTCAAACTGAGCTGGGATATCAGTTCCCAGCCTAAGAGCTTACAAATGTGTTTGTAGGAAAGCGTTCAGGTGTACTTTAAAGTTAAAGCTATACATACATATTATAGCCACAAGATAAACCAACCAACCAATGATCGTGTGTATGAGTATGGACATAAATGCTTCCAATGCCCTTTAACATTATATTTTTAAGAACATTTTTAATAAATCGATTTTTAGAGATAAACATTTTTTATTATTATCATTATTATTATTATTATTATCATACTCATTTATTTTCAGATTATCTCATATTGACCTAAATGTCTAGACTTGATTGATTGTGTATTATAACCTTAATAAAATGGCCTTTAATTAGTGATCTAGGGTCTTTTAATTTATAACCGGCTATAACCTTCAGCACTGTATCCGATCCTTAGAATCTATCCACCATGCGTGAGATTTCTCTTTAAGGCAGATGCCAACATGGCGTAGAACTCTTAAGTGAGTCATTCTATCCTGGTCTGTTTCTTAGGCAATGGTAAAGCAAGATAACAAATAGCATTTTTCTCTTGATTAGCTTGACGTGGGAGCGGTAAAGGAATGTCTCTAACTTTGTGACTTAGTAGAATCGCTGAAGTAAGCACAAATGGAATCCATAAAGCTGAAGTGTTGACATGTTAAAACTGGTCCCTCGATAGCAAGGAAAAAAAGAATGTTAGAATACTGTTGGTACATAGGCACCAATAAGTGAATGCATTCTTTTTTTGTAATGAGGGATTTAAGATATGTATCGCCATATATGACTTGTGTGATTGGGTTTTTCCACAAGTGACTTAAACCAACAATGCATGCTGGGTCTGTTCAGTGTGATAATGATTTACGGTGACAAAATGTCCTTAACGGGCTAAGGAGATCCATGAAGCAATAAGAACATTAAATAATATATAATATACGGTACAGTCTATGATGGTGATGCACACATACAATTTCCCAGCAATGTGTTGCCAATCCATGCATCCTGTTTGATCACTAGACAGGCAATACCGGTTAGTAATTTCAGGTATATTGTGCATCACAGGCTTCATTGTATTTCATGTTGCTTACAATGAGCAATTACTATGTGGGGGAATATACTGATCCCACTCTAATGACTGTCCTCAGAGAATATTCCCGTATAAGGAGATTATACATAACGTACAGATCTCCGGTAACTATGAACCAGATTCCAGTTACTGCTCACAGCACCCAGCACAGTATATGAATATGAATCTTATGTGAGAGCCCCGTTAGACCCAGCCACTTTACCTGCTCACTTTCCAGTACCTGTGTGCTAATGTGGGCATTGCAATCAGGGCTGGATCTGGTCCTTTATGCTTATTATTCCTTAAATGAAGAAGAATGAGTTGAAGAATATAATTCACTTTATCCAGTTATTATTTACAGCATTTTTAGAAACTTTAAGAAGTATTCAAACTCTAATTATACTTTAATAATTTAATATTCTACCTTCACGTATTATGGTGAGTGCAGCATTCTTCTTCATATAGTCTGATCCCCAATAAATATAATAATACCCTAAGAATACCCTAAAATATCCTACTTGAATTCTTTCACCCTGGCTCATACTTAAAATGAGTTATTTGTGGTTAGTGTTTGCAAGGTGCTACTTAACATAGGGTTGGTATTCATACTCACTTGTGTGCACAACTAGGCAGGGATGGAAATAGGACACTTATGTCGCTCTCAGCCACTTGACTAGTCCCTATTGCTGGCTACCTGGGTTATGTGCAGTATGTAATACGTATTTGCAGCAATAGCTTCACTAGCAAAATCTTCTAAATGAGAGTTTGAGATACATTGCATATCTGATTCAAATGCAAATATGGCTGCTATATCCTTACAACCTCAGCTGATCATTCTTAGCACCACAAGACAGTGCTAAGTACTAAGTTATTGCGTATAATCATATTTTTTCACTCATTCTTTTCCTTTCAATACCTTTTTGCAAAATCCAAGAAGCTTGCTGACCCATATAGCCACTATAGCCCTTTTAATAGCCTCTCAGAAGCTCCTTTCATAAGTGCCCTATTTATCTGACCGCTAAGTATATAGACGGAAGAGATACGGGAACGACAAATGCAAAGTGGCCTTTGTTTCATACTGTATAGAGCTCAAAGGGTTGTCTACCCATTTTGTAAAGTTGTATTCTTTGCTTACATTTTTTCTTCATCTTTCTTCATTTTATTTTGACTGCTTTCTAAATCTACTATTTCTTTACACAGGAGGACTTAGTGAACATAACATGGGATGTATGAGCTAATGGAGCCTTTCCAATGTGTGCATGGTTCTCCATTCTTTGTGGATCAGTGCCAAAAAATTCTGTGTTGAATCCACAAGAGTAGACTACAGCGATACTTTTAAAAATCGCCTACTGTCCTGGAATGTCCTAGAGACACTTTGATTTTGTTAACATGCTACCATGGGTGATTACCATAGAAAACAGGATGTCCTTCTGCAATATGAATGAAGTCACTCTTTCCTTGACACCAGAACATAGAAATTACAACACACACACACACACACACATATATATTATAAAGAGAATTGAAATCTTATGTTCTTTCCTCAGCCTGCATACGTTCCATAGGCTTCTTTGTAAAAGTGAATGGTTGATCTACGCGCCCTACTGTCACCAGCAACTTCTGTGACTGGTATTACAGGCCTTGGATTGATATGATCTGTTTTCCTTTTATTTACTATTGTGCCCTTTGGATACAATACAATCTCTGTGCTATGAGAATGTAAAATATATTGGCCTTTGCACAAAATATAACCGTGAGAAAGGCCTTGAACCTGCTCCAATACACTGTGTCTAATCAGCAGATTCTGTCCCATTGTAGTGAGAACACAACCTCTCTTCTCTGTGCCCTCGTGCTGTAAGCATGGTAAGAGTCTCGGGCGCATTATGGAATAATATTATTAATTTGATACTATTTAATATGGAATTGTTGTTGGATAATTTGAGTAACTGTCCACGCCACCAAAACATATAAATAGTTAAAAATGGATTTAGTACCAAGTAAAGCTGGCCATACACTAGAAGATAAATTGTTACAATCGAAAGATTTTTCAAGAGTGGGTAAAACCATGTTGAATTGCAAGTGAGGTAAATGTAATTAACTGCAATCAGTATTACGGGTGAGAGATGATGTTCCTAGCACAAATCTAATAACAGTGTAACAGTAACGCTGGTCAGTATCTCTGTGCAAAATGCAAAAATATAGTGTTCTCCCTGCATGCACACACTGACATATATTTGCTATATTGTTTCTACTGTAATGTATTTGTTTTTGTCCATAAGGCTTGTAGGATTTTGGGGATAGACTATATGCTAATGCCACATGATCCGGTCGTGTCTGAAGTATATGCTGCATTTAGACGGAACCTACCTGTATCACATATACATTTTAGACTGACTGTTCTTTCTGTTGCTTCTCCTTTTGTCTGTTGCTAAACTGTATATGTGGGCATCATTTAGACCTCACAGAACTTTGATAAACAAGTATTTGGTTTTGTATGCTAGTTCATCAGTCTGTATTTAATGTGTTTATACACCTGTCTTTGTGAAAATGATGATGCTGATCCAGGGGCGTAACTACAAAAGGCTTGGCTCCATAGCAAACATTTCGACTGGGCCCCCCTTTATAAATTAGAAACTGCTATAGTGGTAGTTATAGCTATAGTGGACCATGTGCTGATCCTTAAAACACATTGTTATAAGTTTATGATACACCGGTATTACTTATTTTGTATTTTTATAATTAACAAAAATATATATGTCCAG
Source organism: Platyplectrum ornatum (assembly GCA_016617825.1). Classification (NCBI taxonomy): domain Eukaryota; kingdom Metazoa; phylum Chordata; class Amphibia; order Anura; family Limnodynastidae; genus Platyplectrum; species Platyplectrum ornatum. The sequence continues at coordinate 40,682 of JABWIB010000515.1, forward strand.
CACTGAAATGCACTATAATTAAATGAATTCAGTCTGCTGTAACTTGGCCTATCCTGTTTTGATAAATGACAGTTGGCTTTCCTTATTGGCTGCTTTTAATACATTTAGGTGTTATGTAAATTGGTCATATCTGATGTACAGTAATTATAATGTGCGTGTTTGCACTGATCTTTCGACCAACCGAAATGTTTTCTGCTTTTACTAATAATAATGTAATTGTATCTGTTTTGGTTTTTTTTAGACATGTTATAAAATCTTTACTTTAAATAAGTCACTTCATTTAGTTGTGACTTCTGACAGGTGCAATGCTAAGAAAATATAGCTCTGTCAAAGTCCTAGACCAATCTGTCTGCTCACCCTGCCTTGGTCTTGTCGCGTCAACAGCTGATAGGAGTACTTGTCCCTTGACCACAACATTCCTCAAACCCCCCCCCCCAACTCTAAAACCCACCCACACATATTTTCTCTATACATTTCATATGCCCTGACTTGAATACAAAAGCATCCATTATAATATAGTCACAAACAATGGCACAATTATTTATATATATATATATATATATATATATATATATATATAATCACTCATTATGTTTAGAACAGGATAGTCCATTTTTTTTACTTTTGTTGTTTTGTAAATAGGTCTCATTTGTGATGTCAATGTTTGGCAGTCAAAATTGGAATTCAGAACTGAATGTTCATAAATGATGAATAGATTCATAATTAAAGCAGTAGAAAAAAATGTATTTAGTTAAGTATATTTTTATGTCCTTTATTATGTATGGACTTTAGGATTGGCCCTTATATATAGCGGTTATGTTTTTTCCTTTTCCAGAAACCTATAATAAGATCATTCATTGGATGGACAGAATATTCTGATATGGAATAGTTAAATATATGAACTGGCAAGTTTTTGGCAAATATCAGCCGCAGAACTTCAAAGCAACCAGCAATGAAGAACAATACAGAATACAGTTCTGCTCACCAAGTTTCTAATTCATTTTAAAGTCACTTCAGGGCCAGCTATGGGCACGTTTAATTACAATATTCTCATTGAGAGCACTGGACTGAATCCAAGCTTCCCAAATCTACACAGCATCCTGTATGCTGTACAGGTGTGGGGGGCCCAAGGCCTAACTTTACTAAGCAATGAGATTTAAAAGTGGGGTGTTGCCTATAGCAACCAATCCGATTCAAGCTCACATTCTCCAGTATGTAAAATGAATCTGAGAGCTTGAATCGGATTGGTCGCTATGGGCAACATCCCCACTTTTCAGTCTCCCTGCTTAGTACATTTTGGCCCAGGACTCAGTTTCCGATCCCGGCTTCTTATACATTTGTTGTATAAGCTTTGAACTTTGTATTTACTATTGTAGTTCAGCTTTAGGAACATGTGATACCGAAAGTATTGTACTTTTCTACTGCATGTGTTACCTTAGTGGATGTTGCAGAACAATGCTATCGCAACAGTTTTTCTCAGAAACATCTAACAAAACAGCTGTCAGGTACAGTGGCGCAGTAACAAGGTTTTTATTATACAATTGGCAGGAATGTCAACCCTCTTAACAAAAGAATAATGAATGTATTCAGTGCCTGACTGCATCCATTAACTCTCCTTGCTCCAAAGACTGTTGCTTAATCCACCTACCACTGTCTTGAACACTAAGACCAAAGGCATGTGTGTGTCTTATACCAAATGCAGCAAAAGTATCGTCTAAATATAGTCTGATCCTGTTTTTATACCTTGTATGATCTATCTACTTTAAGTCTTTTATGACTCAGAATGTTTAATATAAAAAAGGCACATTATATGTATAGGGCGGAAACAAAGACCTCCAGTACAGTTTATTACAGCTGTGCATGGCTCTGGGGTATGTGTAGAACCCGTGACAGATCCCTGATTAATTTAACTATAAATAGAAAATCATGTTAACTTTAACTCCTGCAATGCAGTCCACTGCATCTATATGTATTGCACACTGAACACCTCTGTATTGTAATATCCACTACATCCGCTACAATGATTATCAATGGCAGCAGGAGGTGGCTGGGATACTGGATTATTTTCCCCTAGAAGAGTGGTTGCCAAATTTTGTGTCTAGGCTACCTGGGGTGCCGCAACACTCTCTTATTGGGGTGCCATGGTCTTTCTGATGTGGTGCCATGTTGCTAGTGTTACTTAGAAGTGCAATTTTTTACGTTTTTACGTGTAGGAGCTACTCAAGGTTTTATATTAACCTAAAGTATTTCCATCTTCCTAAATAGTTATTACTCTATTTTGACCCAGAAAAATTGTAAATTATTTTCCCTTGAAAAGTATAGAGACCCTAAGGGTGCCTCGACTGAGAAAGTTTGAGATCCACTGCCCTAGAGAAAAGGTCGACGCTTGCCCAATACTCCTGGTAGAGAAGGAAGGCCCTTCTTTTATGTGGTTAACTTATTGGCGTTGCAAAAAATACTGGGAGTGTGAACTCATTTTATGCATGACATCATAATCATACTCCAGCATTCCATCATCACTACTCACTACAGCAATTATTAACCCAATCACCTGATAATTGTATGGTAGTCCTGAATAGTTCTGTAGTGTACGTCCAGCTAATGTCTAGTTCTTAACATTATGCCGTTATTCGATTCCCTAGAAACCTCAGTGTTAAATGTAAAGATGCATATAATACTATGTATAAAGTACATAGATACATACATAGTATTATGACGTATTATTTCTTGTGCCATATTATCATTTGTCATATCTTTAAATCCCAAACTCTTTCATTGTGTATGAAAGACAGTGGTCTGTCATATGGTCATAGCACGCAGTGCCTTCACTATGTGCAGCTTCTCTATGCATACTTTCCCTAAAAAGCCTATCCACAATCCTGTCTGGAGAGTTGTGGGCCTGTTTTAAAAAAAAGGATAGATACATGTCTTCACAATACGACAATAGGAAAAAAAAAAAANAAAAACTTTTCCTTTGTGACATTAAGTAAAGCTATGGTGCCAGAGAACTCATTGATTACCCCAACGCTGGTCTCCAGATCCTGCTGTCAAGACCCTTTTGTATAGAGGACAACGGGGTTGTGATATTCAACAAGCAGAAAAGCTTTATGCTTGTTCTATAAAAGGATCTGAAGAGGACAATCCCATAGCCAGCGATAACTAGCAAAGATCTTCTTCCCTTTATCTCCTATGCTTTCTTTATAGAACAGAGTAGAGGAGTTCTTCCATGACTGCAGGACTGGCAAGTTTAAAATAAGCCAATAGAATAAGACAACCCTCGTCGTACGTTGCTTTACTTCTCCTGTTTTACTAAATAAACACAGTTTTTTATGTGACCTCGGTAAAATATAAATGTCCCATTAGAAAGTGTAGAGCAGAAGTGTTAGAACCAGGGTCCTCAATTAGTAACAAATGAGTCCCGCTTTATTTGTTTGCCCTGTGTGGCAGCTCATATGAACCTGGTTGTAAAGTGAATTTAAAGTCAATAATATTTTGGTGTATAATGTTTTAATGGTTGTAAAGCAGTAGCAAAAATGTACATACTGACAGAGTAATGAATGAAAAACTAGGATTTTTATACTTTACCAAGGTTCCTGACTACAGGTCAATGAATGGAAATGACTAATCTATAGTCCTGTTGTACTAGTAACAAGATTACAGCATTGTTTGTTAGAAGTATGGTGAAATCCAAGAATAAAATGGTCTGCTGTGAATATCTGAGGACGCTTTATATATTTCACATCCTGGGAAATGTTTTTCCTTTTTTGATGAAAAAAAAATAACAAAAAAAAAACCTTTAAGGTGTTAATTTACTTCCTGTGAACCACCTCCCACCCTACCCCCAGCCCTGAATTGTTGCCTTGGTGGTGTCATTTACCCTCTCCCGAAGCCTTTGTGTGGCCATTCACTTCTGTGTGTTGCTGAGCTTGTGGATGTATAAGAGACTGTGAATATGCACGCTCACTTCTCAGGCTCTAGACAATGTGCTGATGCATTAGCTCTTTCAGTGTCCCTGTCTATTTGTTTCTTCCCTACCCATCAGTGCAAAACAAAAGGGTTGTTTGCATTCCAGATGGCAAGTTTTTTAGGTAAAATATGTACCCACGACTGTTGGACCGGTCATGAAAGTTCCCACCATGCTCCTTATAAAATAACATCTGCATACCTAATGTTATATGCCTCTAACTCAGGATAGCGGTGTGAAGAGAATAGCAAATTCAATGTGAAACAAGTGGTTTGTAGTCCAAAGATCATGTTCCTGTGTCTCAATGCAGAGGTTATTGTATACATTGTGGTCTTGACAACAGGAGCACTGTTTTGAACCTCACATGTTAGAGACATCAGATTAAACAACAATGTGCTATTAATACTAGTTAATGTGTCACATAGTTAACCAGACATATCTGTTATACAAGGAATTCCTTGTACCCGTATGTCATTTTCTAATGCTATATTTTGTTTTCTGTGCTTCCTATGCTCTATGTACCCCCTCTAGTACAGTATTGTTTTAATATCCATTTATTTCTTAAACAAATGTTTCTTGAACAAAAATGGTTATTTGATGCACAGACCAGCTCAATAATTATGGGTAACAAGGAAAAGAAAGAGATGAAAGGTCATTATTCTAATGTGCTATTCTCATCATCATCATCATCAAACCAACAAAAATAAGTGTGACTTGGGAATAGATTTGAAACCTTCATTGAAAAATGCAACCTCAATGATTCTTGACTTACCACATTTGGAAATATACATTTCTCATTAATCCCTGAGATTGTGTCTACCTACACACAAATTCCACGAACACAGACATGATATATTATGTATTTTTTATACTTTACATCCAGGGTAAATCCAGCGATTACAATGAATGCTGATGCATACTCTTGATACGTTTTCTACAGGCGTCACTAGCCTATTTACATGTGAATTAATTACTTTTTACGCATTGTAATAACCGAAGAACAAAAATTAACCAATACAATATAAGCATATGGTGAAGTGAAGGGAAACTGCTGCCCATGAACTACAACAAAATATTATATTAGGTTCACCCATTTCAACTTTGTGCCCTGGACAGTTGCCAATATTGTGCCCCTTATTGTACCTTTTTTATTATGTATTAATGGAAATTTTTTTGCACAGGTAGTGTTCCTTAAATGCTCTGTTTTCTTGGCATGCCATTTCGGATTGGGCTGGAATGTAACTGTTAATATAGGGTCCTGCTGGTGGATTGGTCTACACTTGAACACATGGAAATTAGGATCGCACATCGAGTTGTCATCAGTCCTTCACTGCTGTGCAGTTGGAGCTTTTCTTGCAAGAAGGATCCTGTCCAGTATCTTTACTAGTCATAGGTGTAGATTTACTAATGCCTGTAAAGTAAAGGGGACATATTGCCCCTGGCAACCTATCAGGTTTTAGTTGTCATTTTCTAGACACTAGAACTTGATCTATGTAGAAGATACTTATTAACTCCAATTTTATATAGGAAATCCACTTCTCTTAAACTGACCATGTGTGCTCTTTGCCCATTATGATTCTTTATTCATTAATCTGCATACTTTCCACACTTAGTTATAATATCCCAGAGCAGTACAATGAATGACTGTGCAGAGGTCATCTGTCTCTACTAATTAGTGTACTATAGCCGCGACACATTCCCTCGGCAAGTCCTGCCAATCACAGGGAGAAATTTTAAATTAAAGGTTTGAACGCTGGGAAAAACAAACATAAAAAAGTACGGCCTCAGTGATTAAATCTGCTAATGTTTCCCAGAGGTCTGTAAAAATCAGGTGTGTAGCCCTTTTATAGAGACAGCTCAGGTAACAAGCAGCGAGGAGGTAAAGAACCCTCTGGGCTATGTCTTTCTAACAATGACTGAACATTCCGGTTGGAAATAACTTGCCTTGAGCAATATTCTTTGCTACCACACCCAGCAAACAGAAGTATTAGGCCAAAGCCTTTGCTGTTAATAAGTCACCACTTCAGCACCTTGATTTGTTAATACTGTTGCAGTTTCCTGATCGGCTACTCTTTAGGAATTTAACGCATATACAAATAAAGGGTTTTGTTTTCTTTCACAAATGCTTCAGATGGACTCATTTATTATTTCACTTGCTATATACTAGCATTATTTCTACTGGCAGATTCAGTTTGACATGTAGCCTGGTAACTGATCTTTGTAGTATTTGCAATACTGCTGTGTTACAGACCCTTTGTAGCACTTGATAAATTGCGTCCCCACGTCCCCCTCAAATTTTTATTTTATTTTTATTCAGCCTTGCACTGGTTTTTTGAGCCTTGCAATGGGTTTGGAACTGTGTAGTCATACAAATTGTCCAAAATATGATGCAGGATCTGAAACCAGAACCAAGATCACAAAGTAACAACTTTACTAAGCATGAACTCAAACAGAAGACTAACCTGCACCATCTTAAAGAAATAAAACGAAGCCTTTAAAAACACATGATTAATGTGATACAATATATAGGAATACGGTTCCTTTTATTCTTTCAGTAGTAGTGCTGCTGTCATTCTTGAAACTTAATATAATACAGAAAAAGACAAAAAGAAGAGAGAGTCCTTAGGTGTGTATTTTGTTATTCCTCGTCCCCCGCTGATAATCAAAAAGTATTATTTATTATTCAATGAATACATTATATTGATGAGTGGGGTATAAGTGCACACCTAAGGATTCTGTCCTCTTTTTGCCTTTTTTTAAATTAACTTTACTAGTCTGAAATGTAAAGTCTTCTAGCTTTATTCATTGTAAATTTAGTGGTCGGTAAAAAGAATTGTGAACTTATTTGCCATTTGTCACCTATTTGGGGTTAAACTTTTTCTGCATTGTCAGGGAGACTCACTGGGGCAGCACTCTTACATGCGTCCCACATTGTGTCACTGCTCCACCCTTTATGGGTCACAGCATTCAGCACTTTTCATTACAAAAACCAGTTAATTGGCTGTTTACATGTAAGTAGTGATCTTACAAGATAAGTTGTCCCTGAAGGGATGGATTTCTGTTTTGCTGATTTACATTTTGAATATTCAGATATAACAGACATGATGTTGTAGCCCCGAGTTATCCGTCTGCGCTCTGTACAAAGGCTTCTGTTTTACACATTTGTGAACAGGCAGCGTACAGGTTTTGGAGCAAATATAGGTTCTCCTCCCTCCTCAGCCGTCTGAGTGGCCTGCTCCTTAATGCCAGACTTCTAATGAATCGAACGAAGCGAACGCTGCTGACAGATGAGTGGAGAAAATGGAATAACAGCCCTGCAGAGCAGATATTATAAGTGCCAGGTGGGAGTGTGATTGAGAGCAGCAATAGACATCTGTGTTTGTCATCATACATTCAGAGGCAACGGCAATATCCGAAAACAAACCCAGTCTTTTCACCAGAAATAATAGTACATGCCATTTAGCGTAATTAGGAAGAGATTGGGTGTTAGTGGCAGTCTGTGTATTAGAGAAGCCCAGCTTGGCAATGTATTCTGCAGTTGCTATGAGAAAACAATTAGCGTCTTTCTTTGCCTACAGAGTACACAGGATTCCTGGCCTGGATTGTTGTCCTTTTCATATTACGAGAGGCTTGTTTTGGTGAGAGTTCAGAAAGTTTATCAGTTTACGGTCTGGACAGACATAATATACAGATATAACATGCAGTTCAAAGTTACACAACAGTGTCCACAGCGATACCATGTCTGGGGCCCAACCTTTGCTCCGGCAGTGTTTTGTTCATGTTTGGTGGTTTATATATGAGAAACACCTTTTTCTGGCCTTGTTTTGCAATGCTTGTAAAATGATAAATACAGTGGATCCAGGCTTCTGTCATTCAGGTTATTCACAGAAGTCACCTCATTTGTATGTGTGGCCAGGTGTTACTATCAAATGTGCAAACCAAGTTCCCTAAATGTGAAAATCCATATGGGAGAATGGATGGTTTTGGTTTTGCCTATTCCGTGTAGATCCACACTTATGGACCAAAGAACGTATGAGCGTAAAGTTACTAGTGGGTAAAACCATGTTGAATTGCAGGGGGGGTAAAATGAATGTCATTGTTTGCATGCAGGGAGAATACTTTGCTTTTGCTTATTGCACACAGATACTGACCAGCATTACTGTTACACTGTTATTACACTTGGGCTAGAAAACATCATCTCTCAACTCTAATACTCTTAACAAAACTAATACAATTGACCTCCCTTGCAGTTCAACATTTTGCCCACTCATGACAGAATCCAATCCTTTTTACCACTTGTAACCCCAGACCTCTATCTGCAGAACCTGATTAACAATGGGACTAATGGGATTTCAGCTCCAGGCCCCCATTATCTAATAGGCCCATAGTGCTGCAACTATTGATATCACTGTGATCAAAAGAGGGCACAGTGTGATTAAGTGGCACACATATAATTGACCACCACAAGCAATGATGGTTTAACTCATGCATCAATGGCCACTGGTTTCATTTTTAGCCCCAGGCCCGTTTGACAGAGAGGATGGGATGTGAATGCACCTGGGTCTCTTACCTGGGTACATTACCAAGCGCATCAATACACACTTTCACAATTTTCCCTGAGCTTGAGGCAGAAGTTAATGTATTCTCTCTGTGGATATGGTTACATTGTGAACATACAGGTGACCTGAAAAGGTGTTCCACCTAATGGGGATCTGAGCAAATCTCTCCCTAGGATGACCTCTAGTGGCCAGAAATATACTTGTGTGTTACAGATCACTTTACCTATATGTGTATGCATGTGCATCTAGATATATGATGAGCCAAGGCATATATGTCTGCATCTTCAATCAGGGTGCATACCCTTTCCCGTTTATTTATAATTGTTCTCTGTGGTTTGGTCCTTCCTGGGTTATGTGGGTCGTTGTATCACATTACTACACGGATGTAGCCTCAGCCTACACAAGCCCTCACTTGCCTGCTTGGAAGCTTTACAATGGGAATACTTTTCATCTGACAAAGTAATCAGGGAAGCTGTATGTAAGAGTCTCATTGTTCAGCTGGTGACTAATGGTAAAAATTGCAAGCAGATTATTTTCATTGGTGATTTTTTCCTATTATTATTTTAAGTTATATAAGCATTTAAATGTGACCCAGTTTTAATGTTAGGTTTATTCATGTTCTAGCAACACATCAGGTAAAGTTATACATTGTTTATTTAGTCCCAATAAAACCTGTTGCAAATGAACCTACTATCTTAATGCCCTGCCACATACACCCTGGATAATTACCTGATCCTTACCTCTTGTAGCATACAGTACACACACTGGATAATTACATTTACCTCTTGTAGTATACAGTACACGCACTGGATAATTACCTTTACCTCTTGTAGCATACAGTACACATACTGGATAATTACATTTACCTCTTGCAGTATACAGTATACACACTGGATAATTACCTTTACCTCTAGCAGTATACAGTACACACACTGGATAATT